>VZSZ01006786.1:0-18836 GCA_013398815.1 Ibidorhyncha struthersii | reverse complement strand
GTAACAATAAATACAGTATCTTTCTATATTAGAAATAAAAATAATAAAGGTCTAAGAAATAGGTATAGAGACTGAAAGGTCAAGGGAATCTGTTTGGTTTCTTTATTGTGCCTTTGCCAGAATGCAAAGTCACTAAACCAAACAGTTGCTTCTCACCTTTCATTCCCTATACTTAAAGAAATAGGCAAAAAGTCTTAAATCTAAACACAAAGCTTTAAACACATAATCTATTATTTAAAGCAAAGTTACTCTGCAGCCTTATGGAATATATAACAAGCATACAACACATGATCACCCCAAGCGAGTCAAACTTTCAACATCGCCTTCTCAATGACCAGAAAAAAAAAAAACACCTCAAATGAGCAATAACTGCATGAAGCAGTTCCTCAATACTCAACCTTCTACATTTAAATTTAGGGACCAGAAAAATATTAAGTATTATTAGCATGAATAATGCTGAGTGTTTTCACACAGTTAAACATTTATATTGCAACTGAATTAATCTCTCATAAGGCTACAAGAAGAAAGTAAAATGATGTTCCGAACCTGGAACCACTTAGCGTGGCGTAGAGCAGCCAGAGCGTCAAGGCATTTTTGCCTGTCCAAGACGTCCGGTGGGTCTTTCACCATACCCGAGGTTACATCTAAAATGGATTGAATTGGCAAAATGCAGTGAGGAATGGGTGTTTGACCAGGTGAGCAAGACACTTCCTCAATGTCACACATGCCATTTAAAGTTTAAACACTTGAACAACAAATGTAAATGAGAGCCAATGTTCAATTAGGATTAGTGCATCAACTCAGTATGAAGATCAAGAGCATATTATACTTTAGCTCTCATGTTATTTTTGAATGCATTGCAGATTACGCAATGCATAGTACTTCTTTATTTAAGCTAACACTGGAAAAACACATATCCCCTAAAATTAAATACTGAAGGAAGGATGATTGGACACAGTGCACCAGCACAGAGAACAGAAGACAGAAGGAACACAAAAATCCACTTTAACCAAGTAGAAACATCCAAACTCAGTTTCTTGTAAATTTTAACGGTCATGTGTTATTTGAGACCTACTCTTAAAAAAACCAACAACTAAGTATAAAAATAAATAAATCTTAAAAGCACTAGATGTATAGCAATGATGTTATTTTTATCATACCTTAAACTTAAAATGGAAGTTATTTTGCTTTAAAAAAAAAAAATTACTAAAGGAATGTGAAATGCTCTTCAGCATTAGAGTTCCATTACTTTCTAATACCCTCTCTCTTACTCATCTAAATAAATTCCTCAGCCCATTATATGCGTGCTCAAATATCATTTAGGATGCAAGGAAGGATCTGAAAAGGGCCTGCTTTACTTAAGATTCAGCAAGAAAAAGAAAAGCAAGGAATAGTTTAAAAAACAAAGCAGAATGTCTGAAAGATAAAGAAAATATAGCAGATCTTGTATATTCATTAAGTAAATTACCAAGCTGATTGCTTTGTTACCAAAAAAGAAAAGACCACAAGGCCCTTTTGGAAGTGGTTTAAGCAGTGAAACTGGAACCACTGAACAATACGAAATGGTATCTTTGGGTTACTTAAAAATTGTAGGGATATAATGCAATGATTAGCTTTAAAAGTTCTTTGTTTTACTGATTATGAAAATAGCTATTGTGACTAGTGACCAAGTATATTGGTAGCATAACTGGTGATACACGAGATAAGATGAAAGAAAAAGCCCTCACTCAATAGCGCTCATTTCGCAGGAGCTGGCTGTATGGAACAATATAGTTTACTCCATCAAGATATAAATTTAGGTAAGTCTGAGAATAAAATCTTTTTATATATATGTAAAAAAAATAATTTTGAGTCTCATGAAACATGCCAGCAAGGCGAACAGCAAGGAGAAGCTTCTAGGGATGCTGCAGAGACAGCTCTGAAACCCTCTATTTATACACAACTGTAAAATAAATAGTAGGATACTTTACTATACAGAGAACTAAAAAGCCATGAATTAACATGGTGCTAAAACTTTGCAGTATAATAATTAAATTTAATCTAAAATACTACATTCATATTTGGGCATTTTTTTAATAGGATAGTCCCATTGCTCTGAACAGGGCTAAAAAGGGGAGGATTTCAAAATAAGAACAAAGCTGAGAAGAACGTAGGTATCTTCTCACACAGATATTTAAACTTATGGACTATATGTTAAAGTGGAAAGAAGAAAAACTGCACTAACAAGGGATTTACAGAGCAAATGAAGACATTTAAAGCAGTATTTCATTTAAAACAAACAAACCAAAAAAACACTCCAAACCTATACAAGAGAGGTGCCAGGTAAGATAACTGATGAAACAAGTACAACTTGGATATAAAAGACAAGGAGTAAATTTAGAGAAAATCTACAGCAGGAAAAAAGAGGCAAAGTAAGGTTGAGAAATTAAAAATAAAAATACAGGTGTTTGGTCTAGTAGTCTAATCAGTCATTTTTTTACATTCTTCTGAAACTAATATGCAATTAGGTGACACTGCAAACTTTTATCACAATAATTCACTACATAATTTGAAACTCCAATTACTTCTAGCTCTGAAAAACTTAAATTTGGAAAATAATTTTACTAGAAAGAATTACAGTTTAAGTGCACAGAAGAGAATCTTACTCAGTGCTGGAAATGTCAATCTAAAATGTGCTACTAAGATATTATATGAATACCCTTGAAACTTAAAGACTAAGTCAGAAGTTGCAAGGCACCTAGTGCACTAAGAATACATTGACTGAAAAAATGTATCAAGGAAACTCTTGTAATACTTAATCTGTGGATTTTTGCATCTGTTTCACATTTCAGGATTAACCCCTTTAAGACTATTTAACTAAATTCAGATGCCTAACCTACCACCCTGTTAAGATAAGTCAAAAACCCGAAATTAATTTACAAAACACAAACACGAATTCTTACCCTATATAACTTAATTTATTACTAGCCTAAATATAAGGGGTTAATCTTCAGTTAGACATGCTGTGTTCACACTACCTCTTCATTAAAAGTTAACAGTTATCTAAATTTTGGTAAGTTCTATTATGTGAAATACATTTTACCCAGTCAACTATTTCAAGACTAGTGTGAACACTGCTTAATTCTAGGAGAGACACAAAGACAAAAAGAAAAAGAAAAAACCCACACAAAGTAACAGTAGATGCTAGGACTATGCATCCAAACCCCCTCCTTTGTAAAGCATGGCAGGTGTGACACTGAGCTTTAGAAAACCTTGGTCAAAAATCCTTCCGATGTCTTGGCAGCAACCCCTGACAGGAATCAAATCCCTCTGCTAGAAGGCTTTGGACCGGGGCTGTTAGCTAAGGATAAAAAAAGACACGTGCGCACACATATATGCTTTTATAAGTACGTACACTTTGTTTGCTGAAGGAAAGATTCCACAGCAGAGGTTAGAGCACTTTGAATATATCAGATTTGGTAAACTGTCAAACGCACATTACTGTAAGGAACAGTAGCTATGAAATTAATTTTATTTCACACTGTATTTTTTTTAGCCCTTTATCACGTAATGGGATTATTATACATCAAACATGATTCATATGCAAGTCTCAGTCTCATCTTTACTCAAACTGGTTCTTCCGGTAAAGCCTTCCTTATCACTTGAACTAGCTCCCCAAGCAGGCTAAAAAATCCAACCAAACAAACAAAAAACAAACCCCAAAAGACCAACAAAAAAAGAGAAAACTAGAAAACTTTAAGCCATTGTAAGACACAGAGCATGAGTGAGAAGTTGCAGTAAGAAAAAACATGAACACATACTATTACTCTGCAACAATTAAGCAGCAGTCTTCATAATATTCATAATAAGGCCTTCTTTGCTGCAATTCAGTCTTCTATTTGCTCTAGTTTCAAAAGTGAACTTTTCTGCACATCCGTTTTATACTGCTCAGTGTCTTGAAGAGAAACCTAACTTTATTTTGCTTGCCTAGAGGCAGTACTGCATTCAGCAGTGAATAAACTCACAATGATCATTTTAACTCAAGTGTGGGTCAGACAAAAATACAGATTTGTTTCCTTTAGGTGGCATAGATTAAGGGATTGATCGTAGTAATTTGAAATTTATTTTCTTTTTAGTCTACACCATAAAATTTTAGGCCAGAAAATTGAAATCGAGTATGGTGGCAGGAATCAATATTGCACTTTTGCACAGCACATTAAGAAATAAACATGGTATTTAAGGTTAACTTCATTTAATGTAATTTAATAACCAAATCTTTTAAGTTAAAGTATTCTTTATGAACTTTAATATGTGAAGTCTGATTCAGCACAGACAAACCAAGAGTCATGTTACACTTAGACTGTCAAAAAACAAGTAGAATTGGTTGGGTGTGACAGTACACGTACAAAGCCTTTATAGCTAGGAATAATATGCACAGCTTAAAAATCATGTACAAAGCACTCTTAAAGACTCTTCAGAAGTCATCCAAACTAGAGAATATATCTTGAATTTTTTCTGATTATGTAGGATGACTTTGTTAACACAGCTTGCTTACAATACAGTAGTCATAGCTACAGAACATTTACTAATGCAATATAAAAACCTCAAGTATTTTAGAGGACACATAATGATGAGATGAAATAAAAAAAGCCTCTGCGGCTTATATAAATACATATATACACAAGTACATGTATACATACACACATACATTTTTTTTCAACCTGAGAAGTGTTAAGATCAGATTTCCTATCTGTAGGTTCACTGTCAAACACCAGAACCCTGCTTGTCATGATCTCTTTCAACTATGAAAATACAGGATTAAAAGGAAACAAAAGTTAATTTTATCTGACCCATAAACAAAAAGAACCAATGTCATGCAGACATTAATCATGCTTGTTGGCTTAAAGGCTTTTGGAGCTTTGAAAGCGTTACAGAACAGACCCTAAAGCAACACTGCTGGCACCAGAGAAACAGTGAACTTCAGAAATGTAATTTGATTTACAAGCTCCACCTTCTGCTTCAGCTCAACGAGAAAGCCATTTCTTACTGTACTAGTCTGGGTTTGCCAGTTGGATAGAAGACTGATTGTAATACCAGACCAAAAATTAACCAAAAAAGCTGGAAAAAATTCCAGCTTTTCAGAAAGCTGGAAAGAAATCACATCATCTTTTAAAGTTAGAAGCGCTGTTACCATTAAAAGTATTATAAAAGTGCATTTTAGGTGGCGCTGCTATTTGGAATGTGTAAGTGATGGTAATACTGATCCAATTTAAGCCCCAAAACCTGTGATTTTTCTAAAACCATACAATCTTTCTCTTAAGGCAAGACTGCTCTAGAAAGCTAGTTTATAGCCACTTTCTATAAAATACTTAGTTTTCCACATAATTTTTATAAGAGGGGGGAAAAAAAAAGAGAGTCAAGTTTGTACTTTTTCCAGAAAGCTGAGGTTGGACATAAAGTTCACATTTTTAAAAATTAAATAAATGCATTATATAAGCATTTATTTTAACCCACTGTTCTCTACCGAGACTGGTTGTAGAAAAACAAGGTTTTGATAAAATATATTAATTGTGCCAGCATGTTGTCTTCTAGGACCTTAATGCCATCTTAAGCAGAATAAACAAACATGTAAAAACAGGGGAGAAAGAAGTAACATCTTTACAACTTCCCAACCTCCATCCCTCATGTTCTCCTCCCGAATGACTGGAGATGTCAGTGTGATAGTAACTTGCATTTTGGGTTCCACACATGAATTTAAAATTATTGCTGCTTCTGGGACTGCACACTTGATATCATATTTCTCAGGACTTATTACCTAAATATCGAGAAAGAAATTTCTATTAGCATGTGGCCAAGAAAAGCATGGGGAAGAAAACAGATTTCAACATAGTCTTTTTAATAGAAAGACAAACACAATATAATTATATGAAGCAGATACCTCTGTATTCAAAGAAACAGCAGTATACACAATTAAGATACATATCTCTATATATGGACTTGCATACTGTTTCCAAATCATTAATGAAAATACACAGCAGTCACCAAGCATGCAAAAGAAAAAAACTACCCATAAAGGAAATTCATATATGAAGTAAATTACATAACAAGAATCTTGACAGTGTTTGAAATAAAGAAAAGCCTCGGTGCCACTTAAAATGCCAGTTGGATATGTTTCCTCATTGGAACATAGGAGCCTTTAAAAAGCACAAAGATGTAGTGGTTCTTCTTCGAGCTCACAGTTACAGGATGGGTTCTGCTAGGCACTTTCTATACTTGACTGTCTCACCATCCTCTGATGAGAGCAAGATAAACACCAGGGGGGGAAAAAATAATGTAAGAGTAACAAGGTGGTTATTCAGAGTTGCTTCTTGCAACTTGATTGAATAATTCTAAATACCCCCACAAAAGGAAGCTGTAGGTACCCTCTATCACCTTCTTCCACAAACTAGAGGGACAAGTGACTTCTCCACGAAGCCAGACCAAGATGTGTAGTTTTTAATTTTTTTTCTGTTATGTTATTTCAAACAAGAGCAAACCCAAGATTATTTTCTAATTCATCTGATCCTGCTAACACTTCTACCATGCCACTGATTATGCTGAGCATTTTACCAGACTGCATTAAAATACTAATGCTGTGACAAGCATTCTATAATGATGGTGGACAGGCTTTGTTCAGTAGAAAGCACTGGAGCTAAAGACTTTATTCTGTACTTTCATTTCTTGTAGAAATACAGAAAATGGTTTATATGAATTTTGCTGAATGGTCTAAGACTGCACGTACTTTTTTTTAAGTGCCAAATTAAAAAAAAAAAAACAAACAAAACCAAACACAAGACTTCATTAATTGTGGGACTACAAAGCACTGACACATACAAATTGGAAACAAGACATAAGTATAAACAGACTGGCATTAATGGAGAACTTTGACCTTCAGGCAGCGCAAGCTTCCTGTAACACTGCACAAATTACCTCTATCGCTGCTGGTAACTGGATAACAGTCTTCTGCTCATTTCTATTTCCCAGTTAAATGAAATCTATTAAATGATGATTGATACTACACCACTAGCATAAACATCTAGATGCTTGTATGGACACAACATACAGAAAGCAAAACATGCAGCATAGTCCCTGCATTCAGACAGAAACACTCAGAAAATTAAAAGAAACTAAACTTGAACTTTGAAATGCAGCACATTCAACCCTGCAGACATTTGACTTGAGGACAGATTTTTACAGTATCTTTACAAAAATTCAAATCCAAAAATCTAAATTCTACTTACTGCAAGTTGTTTGGGAAGAATTTCAGCAATACGACTGAGTAACATCTTTGAAGGCTTCTCAGCACATAACAAAACAAGACTGACATTTCGGTCTCCACGGAGTAGCAAACCTTTAGCCAAAACGCCTACCCGTAAAACTCCTTTCAAAGCTCTGTGAATTATAGTTAAAAGTTGCATTTAAAATAATATAAAAACCATAAAACTAATCCTGAAGATATAAAAGTGAAATAAAATAGGAGTATTCCATATACTCTTGAGGCCATAGAGACATATGCCATATCAAAACCGAAAAGAACAGAAACCCTGGAAGCACTGATAACAGTGCAAGGAAAAACATAAAATGACTTCAGAAACAAATAATGAAATTCTTAAAGAATAAGAAAAAAAATACCGGTCTTTAGTGCCATCTTTTTTGTCATCTCCCTCTTTGCTCTTGCTTTTTTCATGGTCAGTCATGTTGTCAGAAACAAGTTTCAAAGCACGCTCAGTAATAGAAACAATTTTTTGGACTGCTTGAAGTTCCTCCTCTGTTGGATATATAGCTGCATGTTTGGTCATCACATAGCGGTCATCAGAGGAGTCAGGGCGGCGTAGAGGCTAAACATACGAAAAAGCACATTTCTGAAATTTGGGTACATTTCCAAGTTCACAGATGATATGTGACCAAAAACCAAACATGTGGCTAAACAACAGAATATTCAAACCTCAAATCATTGAAATGTAACAAAACATGAACTGAAGTGTCCTTAACAACTTACACTGGTCACAGTCAATCATGTCTGAAAAAACATGAAATGTATCAAAAATAAACAAATTATGAAATCCCAGGATAAAAAATACCTCCCCAACATAAATATCTATTGTCTTTCTGTTAACTGGAAAATACTTGCATACTGATGCAAAATAAAGTATCCATGATTGCTTTTCATAGAATCACAGAAGAATTCAAATAGGAAGGGACCTCAGGAGGTCCTCTAGTCCAACCTCCTGTGCAAACCATGGTCAGCTATAAGACCATATCATGTTGCTCAGGGCTTTATCCAGCCGGTTCTTGAAAACTGCCAAAGATGGAAGCTGCATAACGTCTGTGTGAAAAAAAAATAAAATATATATTTCTTGTATTCAGTCTGAACCTCTTTTGTCTCAGCTTAAGCTGGTTGTATCTTGGCCCCTCACGACTGTAAAGAGCCTGGCTCCATTGTCTTTATAATGCACAGGCATTAGAAGGCTATTACATCCCACTGAAGTTCTCTCTTCTCCAGGCTGAACAAGCCCAGATCCCTGGAGTCTCTCCTCACAGGGCACGCACTCCAGACCCCTGACCATCCCAGTAGCCCCACACTGAACCTGCTATGGTTTATCAGTATCTTTCTTTTACTGGAAAGCCCCAAAGTGAATGCAGTATTGCAATTTGGGTCTAATGAAAGCTGATCACTTCTTTTTATCTGATTATGCTCCTGTTAATGTCACCCAGGATGCTGTTGGCCTGCCTTGCTGCCAGGGCACACGGTTGGCTCATGTTCAGCTTGCTATCTACCAAGAACCCCAGGTCCCTTTCGGCAGGGCTGCTGCCCAGCCTGTCACTCCCCAGCCCCTCAGTGCAAGGGGTTATACCTCCCCAAGTGCAGCAGTAGGCATTTGTCCTTGCAGAATTCTATAAAGTTCCTGTTGGTCCATTCCTCCATATGTTGCTCTGGATTGCAGCCCTGCCCTCAAAGGTATCGACTGTTCTCCCCACCCCAAACCAATTCAGTTTTGTGTCAGCTGCACACCTGATGAGTGTGCACTCACTCCCATCACCGTTCAGATCATTGATAAAGTGCTAATGAGAAAATCCCAGGATAAACTCATGTGGTACTGCACTTGTTACTGATCTACAGGTAGAGTACGACCCACCACTAACCATTATCCACTGGGACTGATGATCCAACCACTTTTTATCCATACATTTGTCCACAATTAGATAAATAAAGTACAATGCAATTAAATTCAATAAAAAGTAGTAAACAAATCCAGGGTGACTTGTATTTCAGAAGAATCAATATTCGTCTTCAAGGCATCCTTTCGTCATATAAGTGGACTTATTTTGGAAGACAAGTCCATCTACACGGTTTCATTAGTATATAATTTTTTCTTCACTTTTCCAAATCCTTTATTAAGAAACACTGGAGACAACTGAAGTAGCACTGAATAATTTACAGTTCTTAACTGTGCTTCCTGGCAAGTATGATGCCCCCCCCCACAAGTTAAGAAACTCACAGCTGGTCCTTGGGGCTGAGGAGGCATCCCTGGTCTAACTCCCAGCAGGCCTAGAGGTCCTGTAGGACCATGAGGATATCCTCCATCTGGTATTCTGCGACGGTCATCCCAGTGATGCTGCTCTTCCTCTATTCTCCTCCAGTACATGTCCTCTTCATATCGCCTGAAGTGTATCAATCAAAGTGTTCTGTTTATATAGCAGTTAATACTTCCAACCATTCTAAATAAATTCTTGGATGTCCTCCCTCACTAACCCATTTCTAGTAGTCATAAGCAAATACCAGTGAACTCCAGAGGGTAATGAAAATGAATGGTTATTTTTGAAAGTGGGCCTGAATTTATAGCAAATAATTCTAGTAAGTCTACATTCCTCAGAGGGATTGAGCACTTACAAACAAAAACAAATAAAAATCCCAGAGGGATAACAACTTAAAACAAGACAGTACAGAGTCCCCAAAACAAGTATTCAAATTAAGTAACTACAGAAGCAGAGTTAGTTTTGGATAATCTGACTGCAGCTTTCTCATTCATTGATAAAACAGAATGCATTACCTCATTTCCATCCTCCAGCGCTCTTCCTCTTCTCGCCTTCTCNTCCTCTTCTCTTCTTCTCCAGTATTCTTCTTTCTGCATCTGGTTCCTCATCTTCTCTTCTTGAATTTTTCTTGCTCGAATACTGGGCTTTACTTCTACTTGTAAGTCTGGGTTTACTTTTTTCTAGTTCAGAAAAATAATGAATGAAATGTTGGTTTGCCTCTTGTCATCTCAAAGTTACAGAGCTCTTCTGACATGTTTAACACACACTACTGGTCTATGATAAAATAAAAGCATTAGCATTTCTACCAACCTTATACTGAAGTCTGTGCCGCCTCCCTTTTAAGTGCATCTCCTTGGCATTAGGATCATTAAAACTGCATTCACAAAGCTTACAGTGAAAGCGGATCACCTTTCCTTCATCATTTCTTACCTGGAAAATAAAGTTATAACACATTTGGCTTTTTTTTTTTAAAAAAAACAAAGCTGATGTAAAAATTAATCTAATTCAGTGATACTGGATAATGACTACCCATCTCAAAACATGCTAAAAAGTTCACACACTAAATGAAAGAAGGCAAAACAGAACTTTCAGTTCTGACAGACACACCATTGTGTTTGGTAATGAACAAAGTTCTTCCATTACAAAGGGTACACAGCTTTAAACTCAAGCCTGAACATATTGAGTTGAATAATTACAAACCTGCAAATGATGAAAAATTTACATCAGATTTCATCCACATATCTCATGCCACCCACATGAAGAGTGCCCCACTGAGCTCAAAAGAAACAAGCACAATACAAAAACAAACATATGCGCAAGCCTTTGCAGGTTCAATGCCTTGTCACTCTTATCTTCAAGGAGGACCCAGGGAATTACAGGCCAGTAAGCCTCATCTCAAGCCCTGGGAAGGTGATGGAGCAGCTAATCCTGAAAACCATTTCCAGGCACATTAAGGACAAGAAAATCATCATCAGTAGTCAGCATGGCTTTACCAAAGGGAAGTCATGCTTGCTCAACTTGATAAACTTCTGCAATGAAATGACCAGCCTGGTAAATGAGGGGAGAGCAGTTGATATTGTCTACCTGGACTTCAGTAAGGCCTTTGACACAGTCTCACCATAATATCCTCCTAAACAAGCTGTTGATGTATGGACTGGATAAGCATACAGTGAGAAGGACTGAAAGCTGGCTGAATGGCAAGACCCAGAGGGTGATGATCAGTAGAATGAAATCTAGTTGGAGGCTAGTAACTAGCAGTGTACCCCAGGGGTCGATACTGGGTCCAGTCCTGTTGACATCTTCATTAATGATCTGGATGATGGGGCAGAGTGTACCCTCAGCAAGTTTGCTGATGACACAAAACTGGGAGCAGTGGCTGATGTGCCAGAGGGTTGCATTGCCATCCAGGGAGAGTGAGCTCAACGGACTGGAGAAATGGGCTGACAGGAGCCTTGTGAAGTTCAACAGGGGGAAGTGCAAAGTCCTGCACCTGGGGAGGAACAACTCCATGCACCAATATATGCTGGGGGCCACCCATCTGGAAAGCAGCTTGGCAGAAATAGATCTGGGAGGTCCTGGTGAACACCAAGTTGAACTTGAGCCAACAGCATGCCCTTGTAGCAAAGAAGGCAAAGGGCATCCTGGACTGCATTAGACAAAGTATTGCCAGCAGGTTGAGGGAGCTGATCCTTCCTCTCTAACCCAGCACTGGTGAGGCCACACCTGGAGTCCTGTGTCCAGTTCTGGGCTCCCCAGTGCAAGAGACATGGACGTACTGGAGAGAGTCCAATGAAAGGCCACAAAGATAAAGAAGAAACTGGAGCCTCTCTCCTATGAGGAAAAGCTGAGAGAGCTGGGACTGTTTAGCCCAGAGATGAGGAGGCTCGGGGGGGGGGTTCTTATTAACGTATACAAATACCCAGAGGGAGGGGGCAAAGAGGACAGAGCCAGGCTCTTTTCAGTGGTGCCCAGTGACAGGATCAGAGGCAATGGGCACAAACTGAAACACAGGAGGTTCCTTTTTTTTTTTTAAATTTATTTACACTGTGAGGGTGACTGAGCACTGACACAGGTTGCCCAGGGAACGTGTGGAGTCTCCCTCCTTGGAGATATTCAAAAGCTGTCTGGACATGGTCCTGGGCAACTGGCTCTAGGTGGCCCTGCTTGGGCAGGGCGGTTGGACCCCCAAATGACCTCAAGGGGTCCCTTCCAACCTCAATCATTCTGTGATCGTTTCATGTTGAGTAAATTTTCACTGAAATAGTTGCAAAATAATCCAAATTTTCATATCAATACCTCTTCCACATAGTCATGGCCCACTGGCTGGACATCACTTTGCAAGGCAGCAAGAGTCGTAGGAGTCACTGGTTCAGCTGCTGTGTCTGGTTTTACTTCCTGTGTTTGTACTGTAGAAGCACTTGTTGTTTTAACACTTTCAGCTGATTTAATTTCTTCCAATTTACTTCCTGTCATCTGAAGCTTATTACCACCTAGAAATCAAAAAAGTTAAATTGTTAACTTTCATGAAAAGAGAATATGATTACACATGATATGCAAACTGAAGACTTTATTTGCAAGTATCAATGTTCTGGCCAAAGTCTTTTAAAATTAGTTAAAACTATTAAAGGTTTTTTTAAAGAAGTTTAACAAAAAGTTATTCAACACTTAGTTTTTTAGTTTGGTTTAGCTTAGTTAGTTTAGTTTTAGTTTAACAAGAAAAACTTTTGCTTTATATAGTTGCAATTTTCATCATTCATTTTCATGTTTTTTCAGGAGAGGACTGAATGGGAAGAACTCAGCAAATATATTTCAATCATTTTTTTTTTGTCAGATTATTTTCTTTTTTGTAAGTGGATCCAAAAAAGTACTTCAAAACCTTATGTTTTTACTAACAAAGGTAGTATACTCTCAGTGTTGCAACTGCATAGGTCTTTCCTTCAAGAGCAGGATAGCTTATTGTTGAACAACTGCTTCCTATCTCTGTCTGTCATGCTTATTTCAAGTTTCCACTGTTAGATTTCCAGTGTTACAAGGATGTTTCAGTTGCCCAGTTATCAACTGCCAACCTACTGCAGGTTGCCTTAACAGCCCAGGCTGTAAACTGAAATTAGGACCAACTGGACTGTAAACTGCAATACTCCAACAGCTACTACATAAGAAACCAAAGGTGGGAGGCTTCTTATGAAGGTGGGAGAAGCCTCCAAGGGAGGTCAGGTAGAGCCAACAGGGCAGAAAACACCATAAATTGTGACGCAAAACTTTTATATACATTCTTATTTTCACCTATCAGTAATTGTCTTAAACACAACAGTTACTCATGCATAACTTAATACATTTGTATTTTTTCACTAAGATCTTTAAAAAAATATAGAATAGGTTAGGTTTCAAAATAAAGACTGACTTCTGTACTTGCCAACAAAGTTTATTTTCGGTGTAGATATTTTCTTTACAGCTATATTAGCAGTGGTTGAAGATGTTTTGTTGTTGGATGATGTGTTAAATGGTGTGTTTGCCGTGGGAGTAAGAATTTTCACTGCAGAGGATGCAACAGAGGAGTTTGCAGTGCTGCTGCTAATTGCTGTATTTGAAGCAGAGGCAGTTGGTTTGGAAGCAGATGTGGATGTTGAAGAAATAGCTTGGGTAACCACATTTGGTTCAGTTGAAGGAATGGGTTTGCCAAGTTTTGTGTGCAACTTTACTACCTATAAGAATAAAGAGAAATTCATAATATGATCTCACTGGCATAACTATAAAAAATGAACTTGTTATAGGTTACGGAAGCTTTATCAAAAAAATATCAATATCACCCCAAAAAGTTATTGCTTCTTCACAAAAAGCAATCTCGGGGGGGGAGGACATGTAAAAGTTTTTGTCATCTGTAACAAGGAAGCAGTTAATAGTTATCTCAGATTGCTTATTTCCATTAGAAATTCAGACATTTACTCCAAAAGCTGTGTAGACTAGAACAGAAAGCCAAAACACTCACAAGCCAGTAAAAATCAAAGAACATTTTACTCAAACTGTTTTGTCACCTGGTTGCTTTTTATTCTCACTCCAAAAATTGTAGTACGTTGAACTATTTTGGTTCCAAAAAATATTTGTAAATAAGAGTTATTTAATTCAGATTCAACAACATTGTCTCTTTTGATCACTACATTTTAAGAGTATTTATATTGGAAGATTTTCCAGGTTATCTAGCAAAACTGAAGATATTCCTTAGACAAAGGTGGTGGTGGTTTGGTTGGGTTTTTTTAAGCATATCTACAGAGACAGTTAAGGAGGATACAAGAGGCACATTTCAGAGCCCTTTAGTATCTCATAGAAAGTCAAGAGGTACATGCTTATTCTTAGAAGTAATATGCAGAGGCCTTTTCACAACATGCTTGAAAGAGAATAATACTTTTTTGGTACAGCTGACTATCACCTGAAAAAGCAATGCACGTAGTCCGCAAGAACAAAACATGCAAAATAAAAACTAAAGACTGGGTTTGAAAGTAGCAGTAAAAAAAATAAATAAAAAATAATCTGCTAGACATGCCTTTAATGTAAACACATGTACATAATCATGATTGCACACAACTGTATACATACACTTAGTTTTTTGTTCTTATTTTTTAAGCATGTTCTCCATCGGAATATAGACATATTGTCACATAATACTATAAATTTAAGTTCAAGCAACTCTTCAAAATTATTTTTTCCAGTAGAACGCACAAGATTCTTCAGTGTACCAAAGAAAGAGTCCTTTGAGATTTCATTTTTACACTGATGACAACCTAAATTAGCATCAGTTAGTGACTATCTATGAGGAAGAGAAAGCGACATCCAAATATATAAAGATAATGTATACCATACTCCATATATCTATGGAGTTACTGGGCACAACCCAAAAATTTAATGGCTCAATAATGAAAGAAAGAACACTAGGTAAGTCTATTTAAATTATAATTTTTGTTCTTGTACTAACAAAAAAATATTGGGAAAATTGTTTTAAATTTGCTATGAGATTTATTAATTTTAATAGGAATTATGTTACTGATGCCACTTGTACAGCATTCTGAGATACAATGAGCTATAAAAGCTGAATATTAATACTGTATCTGTTGCTGACATTAATCTTGCCAGAGTTATGAGGAAAATCTGTAATATCTAAACACACACTACACTGCCTTTCCATTTACTATTGTATGGACAAATTTAAAGCACAGGTCACAGGGGTTCACAGTGCAGCCTACAGTCTTTATTCCACAATGTCCACCTAACTGCACCCAAACAGTAGGGAAAGCATGCTTACCAAAACTCTTCCAAACATACTCATTATAAAGTCTACTACAGGACATTGTTCCTTACTCCCATATGCCAATTTTCTTTGCAAGAAATACCAAAAAGCGATGCGTAATAGTCCTGTCCCTTGGCACTTACTCAGCTTACAGTGTTTCAAAGTGCACCGAGAGCTTCACAGAAACAGACAAATAAGAAGAATATCAAGATAAGTCTTGAAAACAGTTAAAGGGCACAAGCATGCTACTGCATGTCCTCATTGACACTTTTCCCCATCTTACTCAACACCTTCTTCCTATGATTTACATACTTTCCCCAATACATCTTCTTCTCATTGATGCTGTCACAATATTTTTGGCCCCTTTCTCCCAACAAGGCCCTTCTAATAGTGAGCTTAAAGATAAGTTTGAAACAAAAAGCAGAACTAAACATCTTTAAACAAAATAATTCAAATTATATTGTTTCTGCGTATTTTCTCCTCTCTAAAATGAGAAAAAAGTATGGGAAGAAATATACAACAAGAGAAGGACAAGAGAAAGTTCTTACTTTCTGATGCTTGGCTCCACGGATATGGGCAGCATAAGCATCTGCTCCTGTACAAGACACATCACAAAGCTCACAGCGCAACTGATTCTGAGTTCCACGAGCAGAAGTGCTGCTGTTATTGGTGTTCTGGGAAGCTTTTAATGCTGCTTCTTTCTTTTTGTGTTTCTGGCCTTCTAAGTGTTCTTTATAAGTCTGTTTAAATAAACAATACACACACAATAAGCTGTCTTTGTACTGCTCGTTCATCATTCATGTGAATACATGTAATATAGAACATAGCATAAAACACATGCTTTGTATCAGAAATACTTCCTACACTGAACATTTCTTCCATATGACGTGCTCTAAGGCATAAGTAGGCCACCTCTAAGACCAAGAAATTTTCTTCACCACCAGGATTCCACTTTTAGGTAATACAATATGGTCTTTTCTCCTCTACCTTCTAACTTCCTCAATCAAATACGGGTCAACAGATATTAGCACTGAAAGCTTGATAAGATCAGAAAACTGCACCTCAGTTGCAGTTTCCTGCATTGCATTGAATTATTCTTGATTTTGAATTTTCCTCAAACTGCAAGACAACAGTTATTAAATGCATCCAGAGAACTTAAAAAATAAATTCAAAAGAAGATAGCACATAAATAAAGCTGTGCTGAAAATGAAATGCAGAAGCTGTTATTTGTTCCTATACCAACACTAGCAATCTATAGAGCAGACAGGGTGGGAAATAATGACAAATTTACCTAAAGAGTAAGAACTGTTTTGCCAAACACACACACAAACACTCTGCATGAATTGATATCTACTTTTTATGCACTTGTACCCACTGTGAAACTAAACTGGAGTGCTGGAATACAATGAAGAATAAATTTTCAGGCTTACCATTCACAAAGTTTTGAAAAAAGTATTTTCTAACTTTGCCATGCTAAAAAAGCAAATCAAATTCAAAGTTTAGAATACTTCTGGAGTCCAAAGCACAGCTGAAGCTTCTCTGTACAAGCTAAGGGGATGCATCTTTTTGTGTTCTCATAGGACCTCTTTCTATAATAGCACACAATTTCATTTAATTATTCCTTTAGTAAAAGTATAGAATCAGGTCTTTAAAAATTAACAAATATTCTTAAAGGGGTCATTTTTTTTTAGCTGAAAAAATTATGACTAAAGCATATAGCAGAATATTACATAATACAGGTACCTGTGGTCCAGCACAGCTGATCTTACAAACATCACAGTAGTGGATCTGGGGCGTTTTGGGAGGTTGCTTTGGTTTCAGTTGCTTATTTTGGAATGGTGCCTTTTTAGTAANTTTTAGTAAGGGTGGTCCCTGTCCAAGCAGCTGTTGCAGCTGCAGCAGCTGCTGCCGCTGCTGCCTGTTTCTGTTGCTGCTGCTGCTGGTAATAGGATGATGCAGCCGAATACACTGCCGCTTCATAGCCAGAATAAGAGGTACCTCAAAGATCAAAATAAAATAAATGTTACATCACTGTACATCATGTATCAATTACATAATACACTAATTGCAAGCATGCTGCATAATAGAGGGGGGGGCAGAGCAGGATACAAACAATTTATTGAGATCTTGTTCGGCGGTCTGAATATTTATTGATGTTTCACAGTACACAAATACATAGCATACCACTTGTATCAAGAAAATATTTGATTTTAGACAAATCTTTACAGATACACAGTTATGTTAGATATATCAAACCATCCCTAAAGAATATGTGAAATTTCCTGGTACATCTGGTAAAATCAAGTATGATGTAACAAGAATTTTAATAAAAGCTTTCTCAAAGGCCACTTGAAGTAAGCAGTCTTCCAGAACCACATTTATTGTTACCATCTGGCCATAGAGTTAACATCTTTTCATCTTTAACTACTTTTTGAATTTCTAATGTTTGAAGGAAAGTCTTTTCTTTAGCACCCATTCTCCTCCCCTTTTGGGCCAAAACAACCCAAACTTACAAGATTTATATTGGACTGCTCCTCCCTGTGTCTGTAACTGCTGTTTGATGGCAGCATGCTCCCAATTTCCCAGAGTTATACTTGTGTGGATGAGTTTCCTTATTTTTTCTATCCCCATCTTTTCCCTCCAAATCTTACAGTAAGTCACAAAACACGGTGCACGTAGCAATGCCAACACTTTGTGTATTCTCACATGTAACAAAATAGGCACATACAAACATCAAACCTCTTTTAAAGATACATCAAAATATTTTGCAATTATTATGATTTAACTGGTTGATACTTCTCAGTAGACTATGATGTAACTGAACACTAACTGCTAGTATTCTGAGTATTTAAATCCTCTCCTGTAACAATTGCAAATATCCCAGCAACATAATATGAAAATTCTTACCAGAGTAAGTAACCGCTGTTGTACTGTACGTTGCACTTTGAGTATAGGATGGAACAACAGTAGCTGCAGCTGCTACTGGTTGCACAGTAGAGGATACCGGATATATAGAAAATGTAGTTGTTGCTGGACTTGGGGTTGCAGGTTTTATAGCTGTCACTTGTCGTGTTTGCTGGGCTTGGGTATACTGAGCTGCCCCTTGGCTATATCCTGCTTTTGGAGCTAATTAGGATAGAAAATAGAAGTGTACAAACATTGATATGTTTTAGTTGAATGAAATGCAAACCATATTAAGTGATACTTAATGATATACTGGGGAATAAACACATAACAAGTTTTTTGTTTTAGTTTGGTTGGTTTTTTGCTTTTTTGTTTTGTTTGGTTTTACTGTAATGGTTATGCATCGCCTACCATATATCACACAAATGTTTAATCGTGTCACAGCTCACACTTGTAAGCCTCAGATTTATTTTTGTATTTTTAACTGTGCTGCCATGTTTTTAAACAACCTTCTAGTTCAATGGTTTTACTAGAGTACACTAAACCAAAGTACATCTAAAGTCTGACGGGGACTGGAGACTAACAGTAGACTATCGTG
>VZSZ01006784.1:31744-87759 GCA_013398815.1 Ibidorhyncha struthersii | reverse complement strand
AGCGCTGCATGGGGTGGTTGTGACCCAAGTGCAGGACCTGGGGCCACACACCTGCAGACAGGAGGCTCTCAGCAGCACGAAGGCGAAGGCACCTAAGGCAATGGTGGTGGCAACTGTGCATGCTTACAGGAATCAGTTGCTTGTGACCCACTATGCGCTCAAGTGGTTGGAGCCGATGTCTCCCAACAGTTGTTGCTCCTACCTGACCCATAAAGACTGCAGGTAGAACACTGCAGGGCATTGCCCATTTCTGAACATTAAACTGGTTTAAAGCAAGACTCTCCGCTGGCTTTGAGGGTCATTAAGCTTGATTTACTCTAGGCCTTCCACACTGAAAGAGGGGCAGCATTTTAAAAGAGGATTTCCAGTAAAGCATACACAATTTTCATTTTATACCTGGACAACAATAGCAAAATATATTATTTTGAAGTCATATTTTTGAAAATAATTCAGATATTTAATGAAAGAAGTACTTTCCAAAATTTGTCATCCTTAAAGAGGCCAGGGTGGGGGAAGACGGGCAGAATTCTGAACCAACCCATGGCTTCCACTGCGGCCCGTTGTGTGGGATAGGAGTAAACACAAAGTGCTGTCACTGTAGGCAAATAAATAAAACGAACCATATAAAGAAAACAAACCAGCAAATCTTCCTCTACACAAACTGTATGACTAATCCTGGGCTTTTTGACTTCAACGGTTATTAGAGCTGAGAGTACGTCCTCACAAATCATTCTGTGCATTACTTAAAAATTAAAGCTAAGCCAAAAGGATTTTTGCCTAAAATAACGGTAACTAAAACACCAGCTCTGCAGGGGTAACAGGATTGGGCACTGTCAGCTCATAGAAGAGAGAGACGATCCTGCCCCAAAGAGCCTACAATCTGTGCGGAGGCAGATGGATGCCACCAGATGGAGGAGCACAGGGAAAGAAAGAATACATCGCCTGGCATGCAAGGCAATGTTCTCAGCTCACTCACAGTCAGATTGTTTCCAAATTTTTGTAGGCGTTGCAGCAAAGCACAGTGTTAAGGAGGGATGTGAAGGTGGTTAATTAATTTTAAGACGATAAAGCAGGCAAGGAACAGGAACAATGTTAGTCATATTTTTGCATTACACAGTAATATCTTTGTGGAGCACAAAATTAGGGAGATGTACTGGAATATGTTGATGACAGAAGTGGGAAATACTGTCAATAAAAGAACACTGGAATACCGTATAGATGAGCTGAGACATAGACAGACAATTGCAGATAGTTCAGTCCTCAAAGTCATCTAAGGTTACGGATAGAGCGCAGTGAGAGATTGTGTTGCTGAGGTTTATGGAGTTACCATTGAAGTAGCTTAAACTACTCATTTATTTCCTGCTGAGAATTGACTCGTTCACTTCCCACCGCTCCACTGCCAAGCGGTTACTGCTGTATTTGCAGCCTGCCTACCCATACTGCTTTGATGCCGCTGAGGGTTGAAATAATAGAAACAGACAAAAATTTAACAGCAAAAAACTTAATAGCAGAAAATCAAGTTAATTTCTGCTACAGAGGAGGGAGAACTTCTGCCACGAAAGAAAATTTCATGTTAGAAATTGCTGCAGTTTGTATCTGTTAGAAACTACAGGGAAAAAAAAAATTCTGGAACTTTTTTTTGAAGTATTTCCAAAGCAAAGGGAGGTAAGCGCGACTGCCACTGGCAGCAGCACAGGTGTAGCGCAAAGGCAGTAGCACAGCTCATCTGGAACCCGGTTCTGGTCAAGCAGGGGTGGATCTCTCTCTCCTAACTGCAGACGTGGCTAGCGCAGATGCCTGCCTCAGAACTAGTCGCTCTGAACTCCCATTGTAATTTACCTATTTTAGATGTTTACGTTAACATCAGGGAAAGAAGTGATGCTTGATAGTGCAGTGAGTTACTACAGCTAGTGCAGACACAGACATCAATAGTGTAAACACAGCCAGTCATGTGAACTGCACCCCACTGATTAGAGCAGGAGAATTAAAAATAAAGCTGCTACGAAGAATGGCTACTAAGATGACTAAAGCAAGTGAAAAGTACATATTACAAGAAGAAGCTACTGAAAAAATGTTTAACCTCACAAAAGGAGGCTAGTCAAACCCTTCCTCTCCTCTTAGGTACCGATGAGCAGTGATGATGTACTTGAACACTGATTTCTGCCTCATTCCCCCACTACTGGATGCAGTCAAATAGCTGAGCTTCACCTCCCCTTGCTCAGGGGGTCTTCATAGAGGGAAAACAACACTGGCAAAACCGAGTGGCTCACTACCCACGGAAAAGCCAACACATTAGAAAGACTGCATTTAAGACTCTGCATAAACAGGTCCTATCTGACCTGATGTGCACGTACTGCATCTTTGGAGGGACCGTCTCCAATGTCCCAGTAGACAGTCATTGTCCCACAGAACACCGCCGGTCCTGACTGCTACTGATCCATAAGTGATCGGTTGGGTGAATAAACTCACTGTTAGTTTTTCTGTAGCTAAGGTGTGTACTAATAAAGATGTACTTATTCATTTAACAACTGAAAACCAAAAAGTCCCCACCAAAAAAAAAAAAAAAGCCCAACCCCAAATCAAGAATATAAACAATGGGCATTAGTAGAGATTTGGGCTCAGGTCTGAAGACCTCAATGGAAGCTAGCAGCTTTCAAAAAGGTGCTGCTACACTCACGCCACCCACTGGCAACTCTGATGTTTGGGTCCACCTAAACGATTTGTACAGCGCTGCAGAATCTGTAGGTTGGACTGCAACAGAAAACTGGTCCAGCAGTTATGGGCAGGGAGAAGCCTGTCCACCTCTGCTGTGCAAGTGACACTGCATCACAAGCACTTCCCTGCTGTTTCTTTTGCTAATACCCGCTTCTGGGCTGAGTGTTTAAAACACACCGCAGAATAACGGCTGTCTTTTTTGAGGAACAGCTTTATGCCTTGCTGCTTCTGAGGCGATTTGAGAAATCAGCCAGCACAACACAAAACCAGAGAACCTGGAACACTATGGGCTGTCCTCATTGGCCTGAGAATTATCCGGGTGCATATTCATGGAAAGATTTATCTATAGCCATTATTCTGGGAAGGTTCACATCTGGCAGGCAGTGGACAGACTTCCAGCAGAGGTCCAGAGTCCCATTTAACCCTGGAAACAGTTGGTAATCAGGCTCCCTTTTTCTCACAAGTGTAATGCGCTGTCTTGCAATGATCCCAGTATTCAGAGCACGTACCAACCACTTCAGCAAGGCAGCACCCTGGAAGGACACACAATGCAGTCCTGACAGTTTGTGAAGAAGGTGGGTATCATCATTTAACATGTCATTTTTCAGCTACCAAGGCACTGCCGATCTGACGAGGGGAGCCTATGGCACACCTATGGACATATCTGGATACCTACTTGCAAGACACATCATTACTCAAGAGCACATCCACTCCTGCCAATTAGCTGCTATTAATCTAAGACAGTATATTATTTGTTGCTCTAAAGGAGTGACACACAAAGGCTGCTATTTTGCTAAGAAAAAAGGCATTAAGCTCTTTCCTGTGAAGAGCCTGCAATTTCCTTTCCATTTAGAAGAGGTGGAGCAAAGAGGGGTGAGCTTGTTAGGGAGCAAGGCATGTCCTCTCCCTCTGCCCTGCTCCCCAAAGTCCACTAAAATGGGTATCTCCATCAAGACACCCACCGGATATCGGCTCCTGTGCCAGGCTGAACATGTGTTCCTGGCTAGCCAGTCCTCAGTGGGTGTTTTTCACTGGAAGAGTTGATATGGGAAATTCTATTACAATCCGTGATGAGAACTCTTCACCTTGTGTCCTTTGCTGCTTCTGTGCCTGATGAGACAAAACGCTGGACTGCCCGACTCCAAGTCCTCATGGGCATCCCTCACGCCATCTGCAGAGGGTCCCAGACCATGAGAGGCTCCATTGCAGCATCCCAAATATCTTCCACAATTAGAATCATAGAATCATAGAATCGTTAAGGTTGGAAGGGACCTTTAAGATCAAGTCCAACCATTAACCTAACGTGGCAAAACCACTTCTAAACCATATCCCCAAGTACCACGTCTACCCTTCTTTTAAACACCTCCAGGGATGGCGAATCCACCACCTCCCTGGGCAGCCTATTCCAGTGATGGATAACCCTTTCAGTGAAAAAAATTTTCCTAATATCCAACCTAAACCTCGCCTGGCTTAACTTGAACCCATTTCCTCTCATCCTCTCAGTTGTCACTGGGGAGAAGAGGTCGGTCCCCATCTCTCTACAACCTCCTTTCAGGTACTTGTAGAGAGTGATAAGGTCTCCCCTCAGCCTCCTCTTCCCCAGGCTAAACAGCCCCAGTTCCCTCAGCTGTTCCTCATAAGACTTGTCCCCCAGACCCCTCACCAGCTTCGTTGCCCTTCTCTGGACACGCTCCAGCACCTCCACGTCTTTCTTGTAGTGAGGGGCCCAGAACTGAAGACAATACTCGAGGTGGGGTCTCACCAGTGCCGAGTACAGGGGGAAACTGATACACAGTTGTACGGCAATACTGACCTGTATGGTTGTAACCTGTGCGATGCACGTGTACACACAGCCCACAGCCTTTTGAATTTGAACCACTTGTTTGTAAAAAGCTGCACAGATCGTTCCCAGCAGTTCCGTATTGCTGTTGGGACATTTTCTCATCAGTGAAACCGTGCACGTGAGCAGGTGCATATGCAACTAACTATCGAGCAAGGTTCTTCCTCCTCCTCCTCCTCCCTGTCCCATACTGCAACCCTGTTACACACATGCCACATCTTCACTGTGAATCACACAAATGAGAGCGCTTAAGCAGCAGCCTTCTGACCCGTAATTCCAGCAGTGCAGGTATTTGGGTACGGCAGCTGAGGAGAGAAGGTCATGAGATCTCCTGCGATGTCTGCGAATGACTGGGAGGCTTGCAAAGAACTGCCATATTTTGTGTAAGAGAAAGACCCTAATACACAGTATCCTGTGCTTTTCTGTAGCTAGGGACATTTTTAATTTGTTTCAGAGCACAGCCACAGTGTGAAAAAATAGCCACAGTAGGGATGTTTGGGGTACCAGGACTCTGGAATGGAAAAGGATTCATTCTGAGAAGACAATACGGATAAATTCAAAGCATGACCACAATTTTGGTTCTAATTCTAAAGCACAGATTTACAACTTTTCAAACAAAATTTTCAGATAGTCAAAATGTGTGGGCTACCATATTCCATATGGCTTTATAAATTGAGTCATGAATCCTACAAAGACAGTTTGTGGGTTTTTTTTGCACCTGATCCACCTTCTAAACAAACCTGTAGAATCTTCTTTTTGGGAGGGCTGGAACTTGTTCTACATGTGATCACAGTTAAAATGAATCTGGAGCTATTATCAAAATGTAGAATTTTATTGACATTTACCATTCCCGCATAAGCAAATGTATCTGAACGCTGAGGGGTTCTGACGTCTTCCTTAGTGATCTGCTAGGAAAGTTACTTATATTTAGCGGTAATGGGTATCTAGATCTGTAACATCCAAAATTGGCTTCTAATTTAGAAACTGTGAATGCTTTGATCCGTCCTTGAAGATATAAAGGCCTGAATATATATTGCTGGATGCTGTGTTTTACCAGTGCAACAGGCTAATAACGAATTAGTCCACCCCAAACACAAAAGGTCTGTAAATTCTCTTGTAAGACTTCAAACTGCAATATAAAAAGATATAAATTACTGGAGTCTTCCAAGTATGATAGAAAATGCTCCAAAGCTTTAAGTTGAATTACACAGCTTTAGCGGGAACCTCGCTAGCTAAATTCCTGTTCTCGCACACTTTCTGACATGTCCCCTTGTTTTGTTTCCTTGTAATTGCCTTCGCATTGCCAATTACATATGGTTCCCATCCCTTACTATCTGTATTCCTACTTAAATGTTCTAACCCCTTAAAGAAACACCCATCATTTCCAGCATGGCGTTGTGCCAGCACAGTTGTGGCTATTTAACAGGACTGGTAATCTATTTTTCGGCATAATCCTGTGTAAAGGTACATGTCTCATGTTGCGAACTCTCTAGCTGAACACTGGAAGATTCTTTCATCAACTTAAGAAAAGGACGTAGCAATCTATGCGGGAAATAAAGCATGAAAAATGCATTAATCAAAAGAGCAGCGTTGATGTAACATTTATTTTTTCATTAGGTAGTCTTTATTCTGATTAAGTGTTGTGGCTGTCTGACTGTGAGGCCAAGCAGAAATGATTGAAATGGAATTCAAATTCCCTAGGAGTGGAAAACCAAACAAGAGGGGAACAGTAGAGAACATTTGCACTTAAGCATGATGCACTGGACTTAGCACGGAGTTCTCTCTTCAGAGACCGTATTTCCCATGGCACAAACTACCGGCTCACTAGGACCAGATGGTATTCACCTAAGAGCCCTAAACCAACTGAAGGATGAAATAACACAACTGCGAGCTGCGGTGTGTAACCTCTCACTGGGAATTGGCTCAGCGTCAGGGGCCGGGAAGGTGGCTAATTTTTACAGAGGATTCCAGGGGTGATCCGAGGAACTACAGACCAGTGGACCTGATGTCCTCGTTCAGCAAACCAGTAGGGACCATTGCAAGGAACAGAACGAGCAGAGGCGTGGAAAAATATATTGGGAACCACTCCATTAAGCTTTTGTAAAGGGAAGACATAGCTTACAAGCCTATGGGCATTATTTTTGAGGACCAGACAAATAAGCGGACAAGGTGTACTAAAGTACATTTTTAAAATTCATTGGGGAAAAAAAAGAGCTCTTAAAAAGGAAATCTCATGGGCTAAGAAGATCCTCATTTGAATGAATAAGCAATTAAAAGATATGAAAGAAAAAGTAGGAATGCAGAGTTTTCCCACTGGAAGTAAATCACCAATGCAATCCTGTGGGACTTTGTGCCAGGACCTGTGCTGCTCAGCAAAGTCCTAAATGACCTGGAAAAGGTGATGAATAATGGGGGAACAGAGACTGCTGATTCCACTATGTTTATCACAGGGACTAAAATTGAAAGCTGACTGTGCAGAGCTGCAGAAGAGCACTACGATCATGAACTACTTGTGATAAAATGGCAGATGAAATTCCGTGTAGGGTATTGCAAAGTGGTGCACGTAATTACATAAACCGATAAGGACTGTTCAGGAACGAAATAAGAGTTCTATGATGTCAGCCCAGTACTCAGCAAGGGGTCAAAAAAGCAACTGAATTATTTGGAAAGGACTAAGAACAAACCAAAGCACACTTCAAAAAACGCATGCTAAATTTGTGTTTTTAAGTCCATGGGCAGTTTTGGTCCTCCCATCTCCAAAAGGATGAAGCAGACTCAAAACAGATATAGGAAAGGGCATGAAGGGTATAACATTCTTTATGTAGAATGAGCAAACAGGACTCTTCAAGTTGGATGTGTCCTTTTATTCTTCTTGCCTGCTTCCTTACCTCCTCTACACGGTCCCCCTCTCCCTCTCACACACTACTGTGTTCTTACCAACACTTTCATAGTCTTCCCAGACCTGCAGACAAATCGATGTTTGACATACAAGCTGTTGGGATTGTCTTCCCTCACTCAGAGTTAGAGGGAGGGCTTCCTCCAATCTTCCCATACTCCTTCTCCAAGGCAGGAAATGCATGAGGGTTCACTGGCCCCCACCGCCCCAAAATACAAAGGAAAAAAATACTTCTTTGAGTTTTTTACCTCCTTTCTGCATCACAGACTTGTCAAAAAGATTTTTACTGATTATCACACACTGACTTCTCCGTTTCGGAGGCAGATGGACTGCTTTCAGTGCACGGCTTCCCTGTGAATTAGGAGGTGCTGTGGCAGATTGACCCATCTTGAAGTTACTTTCAGAGTCGATTGCAAACTCTTATTTCACAGCTTACAGAAATCTCAGCCAACCACTGATAGCGAGGCGGTACTACTAGTTAAGCACGGTCCAGTCTTACCTTTCACTTATGGGAAGATTTGTGTCAACTCTGTTTGGAAACTGGAGCACAGGTACTACAAAGCCGGGGGTGCAAACGCCCTGGGTGCTTCATCTTAAAATTTAGCTCTGACCAGCTTTTGACCCTCATGGAAAATTAACTCCAACTTGAGAGACACGTTTATGGATTCCCGCTCATTTGAGCCAAAGACAGATGTTCAGTTACTGAGAAATGCACTGCTTCAATCCTTGGCTCGTACCACTTCAAAGAGCAGCGCACAGTTCAGTTCAGGAGGAACAGGACTGACGGGGTGCAGACTGGAAGCTGCCCTGTGTATAGGCTCTCCAACGTTTTTCCATGAGGTGCATATCAATTCATTCCTATGAACTTCTACACAAAAGCCTTTCCCTGCCAGAGACGATTTGGATTTTACACTGCTCTATAGGAAGCGTCCAATTATACAGGATCCTCCTTTGCTTGGTTCCCTACGGTCTGAAGCACTGATCTTCGTTAACTTAGTGTCACGTATTTTTGTGAGCATTAAAGGCTCGGTGGAAGGCTGAGTGGAAAAAAGATTGCCAGTCACTATAAAAATGCAAAGCACAACCAAGGGAGGGTGCTTTAATTTCAGACAGACAGCTGTAAAATTGCTTAGTAAAGACAGTGGGAAATTTGTTTGTATTTCTTCCCAATTGCAACGCAGAGGTGAATGGCTGTGTACTGATAAAGCCATCTGTCTTGTGGGTGCCTGGAGGAGGACTCCGCACCACAGCAATATTGCCAGTTTTACAGTTAATATCCTGGTGCACAATACCCTTGAGCTGAGAGTTGGACCGCAGTCATTTCCGCCACCTTAGGGCATACCACAGAACAGCATGCTCAGTTGTAATGACTCTTGCTCACAAGCACAGGCTGGCAGATTGGGAAAGGGAATGAGTATCCCTGCAGAGCACAATGGCAACGCAAGCACATCATTCCATGCACTGAGATAATATTGAGGTCCATGGACTTAGATTTGAACCCAGAGAAGAGAAGGAACGACAACCGTGAGTGGAATGCCTTTATTGGGTAGGTTTTTTCAGATTACTTGCTTATCCTGGGTAAAGAATAACAAAAATTTAGGGATGCAGTTAAAAAAGAAAGGTGACAAAGACTGGCCTAATTTGCATTTCTAACAGATGGTTTTGTGGGCTTTGTAGTATTATAGGGTTCTTTTCAGACTTCTTTAATGGCTTCAAACAAAACACTATGCAGGAGACTGCTGTACAAAGAATCTATGATTTCTGGATACCAGGAATTCCTGTGATTTGGATCAGCCTCAGACAACTGGAGCTGCATCAAGGTTGATAGAGAGGACCCTTAGTTATTATTGAAAAGACTAATTATCCTCTTAGAGATACTCGCCCAATGCCATCTCATCCTTGCGACTTTTATCTCCCAAGTTTCCCACCACTCTCATTTGAAAGCATAAGTCTCAGGTTATCCACAAGAATGTTGCCGAGCGCAGAGCAGAATGGGACTGTGAATCATCATTGCAACCTACAAGGCAAAAGCTACGCTCACGTAGTCCCATCTCTCCTTCCCTCCTGTTCACATCACCTTGCTAAGTCACCGTCTCAGCTGCTTCCCAGGACCTGCCCATGTTCAGATCCTCATCCTATGGTACTCGCAAGGTAGTTTGAGACTGCTTTTCGCTCTGCGAAACAGGGCAGAGCCTTGCAAATTATGGAGCAAGTAGATGGGCACAGGACTTCTGGAAACAAAACAGTCAGCTGAGTCTTTGTGTCTCGGGTACCCTGACAAGGACACCTGAAATGTTTTTTGGCTTGATATTGAGCGCT
Organism: Ibidorhyncha struthersii; assembly: GCA_013398815.1. Lineage (NCBI taxonomy): Eukaryota > Metazoa > Chordata > Aves > Charadriiformes > Charadriidae > Ibidorhyncha > Ibidorhyncha struthersii. Next base: position 77,989 of record VZSZ01006784.1, on the reverse strand, counting down.
GATACTTTTTGCTTATGCATAAGGGAATCAGACTGAAAGAAAGGACGCTGCCAGGGCATTTTGGCAGAAACGCCTTTTTTTTCCCATACGGCTTCCAGTGTAGGGGAGAGTTAAGGAACCTTTTGGAATCCTACAAGGCATGTTCTGTGTTAGCACAGAGCCAGGACCTGGGAGCTGGAGGCTCTACGCTGTTTGTATGCAAGGGGTTCATACAGCCCCAGGTCAGATTCTGGCGAGGGCAATTAGACTTTCCTCAAATAAAGCAGCAGAACAGCATTCACCAGCTTCACTCACATTGAGAAAACAAATCAATGTATTGCTCTGAATAACTCTTCTCTTTGGCTCTTTTTCTTTTGTAATTTCTGGTACTTCAGTTTTCCCTTCCCCCTTTGAGTTGCGGGCTGCTGCAGCTGGTGCAGAACTGAAACTTCCAGTTGCAAACTGTTTTAAAATCATTTTCCTTTCATGTTTAGCCCCTGTACTAGCTGGCCCTACTGTGACTTTGCTGGTTACTGTGCTGCTATGCTATTACTCCTTTGTTTTTCCATTGTGTAGTTTTGGGGCCAGCCTGTTAAACAGCCTTGACTAAAGGGAACCATGAGGGTGATGAACCACTGCAATGAAGTGGGAATCCCACCGGCGGGTCTGTCTCATACAAGGATCCTCCTGAGAATCTGCTCCTGCTTCTCTCTGGACTGTGACAGATCTGGGCAGAGAGTAACTGGGACTTGTCTCTGCCATTTCTAGCTCCGGCAGAAAACATCAATGCTGCCTGCATTTTGATTCATGATACCAACTGCAACTTGGCACTCCATGAGCAGCAGAAGTTGGGAGACTAAGCTGAAGTTCAATGAGTATCTCTGATGAATCCTTACACTGGTCTCCAGCAATAGCTTAGCCTTTAGAAAACGTTTCGATAGTTAACACCGATACTGAAGTTAACGTGTCTGCTGTGGCCTGGAAATCTGCTCAGAGAACCACTCTGTAAAAAAATGAAAATCTGCATATCCCACTATAGAACTGCGAATGCAACTTCCTAAGCAAACTTCTAAGTCTCCAACCCGCTCTTTTCATCAGTAGTTAATGAACTTACTGCAAGGATTTTTCTTCAATTACCAGCTGGAAGAAACGCAACACAACAGATAATGCACACATTAGACACCTTTATAACTGAAGTTATGGATCACATCTTGCAGGAAAAGAAAGAAATATGACTTTTCCTTTATTGTTTAAAAGTAAGGAATCTTTCACAACAATCATTCTTAAGTAATACAAATCCTTCGCTGCAGAGCAACAAATTGAAAACACGTAAGACAAATCTGAGACACTACTTACTTTGAATACCTTTCAATTATTCTACTTTTCCTTAAACATACTCTAAAACACCATTCTGTAGTTTTTTGTACAGTGTCTTTAGTTTGGACTCATCCTTAACTAAAGAAATTAAAACTCGTTCTTTTAGAAAACTGAAGAAATACTTGTTGACAGCAGCAGACAACCACTGCACCTTGTGCTATTTAGACTCCTGTGAAGTTACCTACTGCCACAGGACTTTCTGATCAAAACAAAAAAAGCATATAAGGCAATAAAGTACATGTTAAATACCTCAGAAATCCACTAGATGATCTCAGTTTTCTGTTTTCAAAAAGAAGGCATAAATAGGGAATTGTGACTGAATGACTCTTTGGATCTCATAAAGATTAGTAGTAGTACTTGACACTGTTCAGCATTTTTATTAATGTTCTGTAAGTAAACTTATAATCATTGCCGGTAAAATTTGCAGATGACACCAAGATTAGCAGATAGTTGATACTAATGAAAGCAGTACAGGCACACAGAATAATCCATTTATATCCATTATAATCTAGCCACAGTCAAATAAAATTAAAGTTAATATGGTCAAACAAAAAGTCAGACACCTGAGAACAAAAAGTATGGAACCAGGGACTAAATCCTGGAAAGCAATAAATTTCAGGAGTACTTGTCTATAATGACAAATAATTCAACATGGACTCCTTATACAATCTTACGGCAAAAAGTGGACCCACAATCAATGGAGTAGTGCGTATGAAAGCCTGCACTGCTGAGATTTTAAATGAAGTTCTATGTGCAGTTCCAGCACACTTGTTCATTAAATACTGGAAAAAAATGGTGAGAATGTACAACACAGCCTCAAAAACAATTTGAAAGCTGTAGAAAATGCCTGAAAGCACATAATTTAAAGAGATAATGTTTAGGTTAGCAAAAAGGAGTTTGCCTTGTAGCTTGATTACAGCGTTCAAAAACTCTGACAGACAGAAAATAGTGGCTAGCGAGGGACTACTTAATCTAGTGAAGAAAAGCATACCAAGAACTAATGGCTGAAAATTAAATATACGCAAATTCAAATTTAAAATAAGGCACATGTTTCTAACCATGAGAGTGATTGAGTACTGGAATAAATGACCAGAGAAGGGGCTAAGCCTTCATTTCTCGGTCTTTAAATCAAGCTTGCCTGTCTCTGCACAAGACTTGCTTTAGCAAAAAACACAAATTGTGCTTTTGTCAGACTCAAGTTACTCGTCTTCACCCTGAAGTAAAAGGAAAATTTATGACCAGGGATCCAGATGGGGTCAAAGAAGATAACCTCACGTCCTTTTTAGTCTTATCCTCTATGAATCTATCAATTTACTGAGTACAGAGAAAAAACTTTCTGAGTGACTTTTGCTATCTGGATAACAATGTGATCTGTAGCAGATTATAAATCATCCAGTAATAAATGTATGTCAGAAACTATCAAGATGAATATATTCTTGCAACACCTTCTAATTCAGAAATTTAGAGTTATTTAATATTTTACACATTAATTTTATACTGGGTAATTGAATTAATGTGAAAGGGTTAAGCAGACAGGCTAATGAAACACTGCCACGTACTTAGCTTAATGTGGTTGGAAAAATCAATGCACTTTGGTCTGTCACTTAGCAATCACAGATTTAATTGAATAACATGCCAAGTATTTTAAACTGTTTACCAATGTAAATAGAATCCAGCACTATAGTAATGGTAATAAGCTAAGACGCTGTCCCTGAATTCCAATCAGATTTGAACATGACCTTCATTTTAAGCTCCAACATGCCAGAGAGCAAACAGCTATCATTGTATCTACAGAGTTTGGTCATTACCCCTGTGATTCTCAAAAAAATATATTTGCTATTGATTTACTCTCTAGAACACAGGTAGTGGGTAATCAGTTTGTTATTCCTAGCAATGGTTATTCTTTCTCTGTGCATTTATACTTGTTTCCACTTCATTATTGTTACTGGGAGGAGGAATCAATCACATAGAAATCTTTTACTGAGCCTATCTGAGAAGGGGTGGAGGGCACTTTGCGCATGATCACATGAAGGGAACAAGAGGAAGAGCATGAGAAGCACCTCCTTAGCTTGTGTTGGGTGAGTTCCAAGCACTGCTGTACAACAGCTCCTTACTCTTCTCCTTCCCCCTTTTACCACTCCCAGGCAATGGTTCCCCAACAGAAGATAAAAAAGCAGTGAGGAGGATGGGTCACAGCCCTGTCCAAGTTGAAGGAGCTTGCCACTGCCAGACCAGCACGAGGAACAGGCAATGGTTTGGTCATGCAACATGTATATCCCTGTCCCCTTCCCGGACGCAGTAAATGAATTCATTTCTTTTTACAAGATCCAGATGCCTGTAATGCAGATGTTTCCATCTGACCTGTTTATGCTCCCATAACAGTCAATGTAAAGACATAAGTTCTCCTATTTGTACCATTGTTCTTATCCTAAAATAGATGTCTAGAAGCAATCAGTTATATTGGGCTGTACAAGTATGTATTTCATCTCAGTGATTATAAAGTGATTAGGACAGGCAGCTCAGATGGAAACATCCACACTGTAGACATCTGAAGTCAGGAGAAATGATTCCCACCCTGCATGCCTCCAAGCCCTCCTTAGCAAGCTGCAGTGAACACTGCCTCCAAAGCGCCTACTAGGGAGGAGGAGGTCCCTGTTTCACTGGACTGATCATGTGTGCAATGTAAAATTATCATGCCATTTTTAACTATCAGCAGCCTTGCTTGCATGTTCTAGCATATTCTTGATTGTAGTTAAGTCTATTACATTCCTCTAGCACACTGGCATCTCAGATGTAATAGAAATTCACCGTGCTGGGTGCTGCGCAGCAGGCCAATCCCTGCATCAAATTGCTCCTGGTTTAAGAAAGGAAAAAACAGATGAGAAAACAAGCAGATTGATGTGGGAGTACACAGATACAATAAGGCAACATTAGTCAGCACGGTAAGCAGTTGTCTTAGCACACTACTGACCTAGCTGTTGCCAAGCTTTTGGGCAGCATCGTGGCAAAGGTGAGTTTTAAAGGAAGGGAAGGAAAATGATAGAAAGACTGCTCTGTAGAGAGCTGTGGAAGGCATTGTGGGGAAAAAGCACAGACGTGTTAATCTGAAAAGGTAGCAAGTGGGTGATGTAACCTAGTACCAGTGGCTGAGAGGATGGAGGAATCATCTGTGCACTAACTGAGGGACTGAGAAGACTGGCAAAGATCTTGAAAGTGAGGAAACCAACCTCTAGCAGATGCAACAGAAAAGAAAGCATTGAACCACAGATTCATTCCTTCTCTATTTTTGTGTAGTCCTCTTCAATCTTAGATAACACTTTTTTTTTTTGCATTATGTATCCTAAACCAGGATGTAGCATTGCAGTAATAATGTAAAAGAGAACTACAGTTTGCTTATATACTTTACAAATGTCTACAGTTTATTAAAATCACTACAGACTATTAATTCTAGAAAGTTAAGCACTCAACTTGGAGAACGTCCTTATTAAAGCTATATATTTGACCTTGACTGACTGTGGTCCATATACACTGTTTTCAAATAATCACAGAATACATGTTTTTTCCTGGATTGTTAGAGATAGGAAACATATACAGCATTTGTAAATTTCTGCTTTTTCTTTATACTTGTGTAGTGTTTTTCCCCCATGGCTTAGCTCAGCATATATCTAGCAGTTTAAAAATATACATCTTTTTCATCTAAGAAGATGATATATTAAAAATCATGAAGTACTCTGACACTATAATTAGTCTATTCAACAAAATTTACTTAGATGCAATGCAGAGGATAAAGTAGTTAACAGTGAAGCTAAATTAGCTGCATAAACACGTGTAATGCAGCCCTCCTTAGGTGCATTCCAGGACGGAAGCAATTAATCACAAATCTACATAACCTGAGGTTGGCCTAAATATTAAATATAATGCATTTTTCCAATCTTAGTTTGCTGTTTTTTTCACTACCACTCTTTGTTATTATTCTTAATGCATAGCATACTGTACAAACATGACACACACCACTTTTCACTCTGCATCTGTGGACTGGTTTTATGATATATCAGCTATTACTGGGTGAAATGTGTTTTTTTCGGTCAAAGACAGCTTAACAACTGTCTGCCTTCATGCTGCCGCTCACCACTTTTTTCCTTCTTTGTCCTTCTTTTTAAAGTNGCAGGAGAGAAAGGCCAGCTGTCATAGAAAACACATTAAGGAATTTATAATGTTAAGGAATTTATAATGCTACATGATTGTAAAGTACTGTATAAAATATTGCACCACTTATGAAGCAGTAAAAAATCTGTAACATTAGAGACTGATTCCCACATTACATATCCACAAAAGAGAAGAATTAAGGTCTTACAGGCAATTTCGGGAGTAAAGCATGTACCTATATATAGAGAGATAATGACTTGAACTCTAACCCTTGCATACAAGCATAGTGATCAGCTATTCACCACTACAGATGTCCCAAACTACTTCAGCCTCTGCGGTTTTCCTTGTACGCAGAGCCTAGGGAAGGGACCACTACCTACTCAGAGCCTGATTACTCTCCCACTGTGCTGCTGTTCCTTCCTTACTGTGGAATGCTTAATTACGCAAACTAGAAAATTAACTCTTGAAGCCACATGCAGGCTACTTTCCAGCTGATCCTTGAATTCTTTGTACTGTTGGAGTCCATTTACAACAAACAAAATTTTTAAGTTCTGTCTTCCCAGAAGTTTGAAATATGCTAATAATAGTGTGCGTACAGTTCAGTCTGAAGTTCTCTGATGCAAAGTCCACTAAAAAAACTCTTCCATGCTTCAGAAATTCCACAATACCGCACATTCATTAGACTGAATGATGCAGAAAAAGCAAAAATTCAAGGCCATCTCCTTTGCCATTTATGAGTTCAGCATGAAAATCCACAGTGATAAGTGTTTCATTGCTATGTTGAAGGAGCCATGTATAGTGAAATGTAAGACACGCTGTGTTCACTGGTGGATATTTTCAATTTTTCAGTTTTCACATCCCAGCCTTGTTGGTTATACTGCTCCTCAAACAAACCGTAAAAGGCATAGGGAGATTCAGCACCATTTCTTTTAGAGAAGAAACACAGAAAGTGATTAGGTATTAAAATTCTGGTGTATTTGTGACTGCAAATAGGATGTTAAATATGGAACGCAACAATCCTTTTCCCCTGCCATTTTTAGTACATTGCCTAACTGAAATTATTATAGGATTAACAACGTCCAGGTTTTTTGTTTTTAAACTAGATTTTTTCTGCTGTGTTCTTACTGCTTAAGTGTCCTTAGACGTTTTGCAGTTCAGCACACCATTGTTTGGCACATTTGTTTCAGAAAAAAATACACTCTTATGTGATTGCATTTATCTGCAGTGACAATCTACAATTTATCTGCTTGAATTTGGTCCAATTTTCTAAACTCTCCAACATCTCAGATTTTACTTTATCCTCAACTCTGCATAATCCCCGTTAGTGTAACAGTGGCAGGTTTGATAAGTGTAAGATTCAGCTGCTATTGCAGGTCATTTACAAAGACATCAGATACCACTGACTAACTAGCTAGGCTCTGAAACTATTCCCAGGCTTGCTTTGTTAGGACCAGCTGATTTCTGCACAGAATATAAGGCTCTTAGAGTAGTTAAAAAGAAAAAAAGAGACTGAAAGCAATCTTTTTCTCATCATTACCCCATTCAAGCAAAGTACGTTTTTGACCTGAGAAATTTTACTCACGTTCTGATATTACACTACTGATTGTAGAAAATATTTCTGTTTGGCAAAGATACCCAAATCCTCTTCTCTGTATGCAGCTATTTAGAATTCAGTGTAATCTTAACGATCACTTTAATATTATGAGAAATGGCCAAGCACTGGAACAGAAATAATAAAGAGGAGAAATTAAAGCAATAAACAAAGCTGTGAGATGAGTGTGTGAGTGCTTGTGAGACGAGCGTGTGAATGTGTGGTAGTGGGTGTCAGGCTGGACTAGCCGGTGAGCAGGAGATGCGCAGAGCAGGTAAGAAGACCCAGGATCCAGGCAGGGATATGAGGGAGGCCGGGGCCTGTGCTGGTATTCGAGGGATCTGCGAATAGGGGAATGCTTGTGAGTCTAGAAAGCGAAGGGCATGCGTGTTTTCACTCATGAACTTTGATTCCAATCAGCCAGAGAAGATGACTGCACTTGTGTTTTATGTGAGTCCTGGCAGGGTTACCCCTGGGTGTTGTTAAAGGCAGTGCCCTGTGTAGTCGGCCATGTGAGCGTCGTCTGTGTGTCTGCGTGTGTCCCTGAGATATGTGTGAAGCACCACTACCGGCTCAAGCTGGAAATGTGACAGCTGCAGTCGCCTCCGCTGGTGTGGGACGGAGAGACATCCAGGTCTCCAGATGCACCAGCCTGGGATCCAGAGGACAAGGAGGAGGTCTCCCCAGGTCCTGGGGTCCGCCCAAGGCAGCAGCTTTATAACACTCCTCAGCACAGTCCCTCGAGTATCAGGAAATGCAGGCACTACAGTTGTTTGTACAGTCCTAATTTGACCTGGTTTGTACTTTTATTTCAAAATACTGTCTTTAATTACATGATCTCTTTTTTTTTTTTCATATTCAGTGTATAGGGCAGATGATGCTTACCTAATGAGTTGCTGCATATCCTTTTCGTGCAGTTCCTAGGCCTCATTTACTGCATGACATTCAAACCTCAGTCTGAGGATGAAGTCATTACTTTCCGGTGGGATGTGTCAATAAAGTGCTTAGGTGCTTCACACTCAAGTGATATTTCCTTCATTCTCCAGATGTGGGACAGAGGCACACAGCATCTCAGTGAAAGGTCATAGCTGCAGTTCAGTGCCTATGTGTTAGCAAGTCAGGAGCATTAAAACAGGGAACACAGTAGTAGATTCCACTCTGCGAAGTCTGGTTTAAATATTTTTCCTAGCAGATACAGACCTAACTCAAGTTCTCCAGAGCTGCACACAGCTGCTTTAGCCATAAGACCATTTTTTTCTGCACCTGCAATCCTCTGGCATGTTACTGAACCCCTTTTAACTTCTTCAATTAACGAGAAAGAGGTATGATTGTATTTTTATTACAGATTTTTGAGCATCACTAAAAACAATGCCTTGCAATAGGATATATCAGGCAACATAATAAAAAAACAAAGCCCAAACCCCACACAATATTTATACAGTTCCATCAGTAATACATTTCCAAGCACATGTTGGAGACAAATATGTTGCCCCTATCGTACTGATGAGGAAGTTAACTTGCTAAGAAGAGAAACGGTTTGCTCTGTATCACCCATCAGTGATTCTCAGCTGAGAGAAAAGCTTTTCATGAAGTATTTTCTTCTTCAGGATTCCAAAACACTTTTCAACCTTGGCTATTATTTACTGTATCATCTACACATGGACAAATTCAGTTGCAGAAAGACCACACAGTAATCACTGGGAGAACGCAGTCCCATAATTCTGCTGTTGGTGAAGCCCATTGGATTGTAACAGGCTGTGCAATCGTTCTGAAAATGCTATCCAAGCTCCTGCATAACTCCAAACAGTACCTACATGACCCACATGTAGAAATTTATCTATGTCCATAATTTAGCAGATTATTCAGCAAAAATACATTCCTCAGACACCCTGTTGCTTAGATTTAAATATAAAAATACTTTTCTGTTTTTTCAGGTAAACAAACACATCAGATAAACAAGAAAAGTCACGAAACAAAACTTCCAGAAAGGAATGATTAATTTATAAACAAAAAAACCCCCAAACCTATACTTCTTAAACAAAATATTCGATACAGACTTTATCATTCCTGGTAAGCTCCTTATCCTAAAGTGAAATGTACATACTAATCCAGCCGAAGACTCAGGCCACACAGCACATGCATATTCTTGACCAACCAAACACAAAAATCACACGTAGTTATGCCCTGTTTGTTGTCTTCTCAAGCTTGTAACACAGAAAAATAATTCATTTACCTGAAGATGTAGAATGTGTATTGACACTGCTCTTCCTGAACAATTGCTACTTGGTTAAGAGTTTGTATATTAAATTTTAATCCAGCGCATATGGACACAGGTAAGGCTTTATTTCCTGTTCTTCACAGGAAGGATATCTGTAATCCAGTAGTGAAAAAGTGACGTGACTATCTTGGTATGATCTGAAACAAAGAAAACACATTTCTCATGAAATACCTCAATGGCATTTCTGAACCTTAATGAAAAATACTTGTGTGAGCATCTGTTTCCATTCGATATTAGCATTTCAATAAAACCAATGCAGATATTGGAGCTTGAAAACTAATACATATGAATTTCTAGATAAACAGGTGCATTGTCTTCTAGGAGGTCAGTTATTTGTATGAGAAACAGAATTTTTGGTTCTGTATTTTGGAATGTCCTATTTGTTAAGATTCAATAATTCAGAAAAAAACAAGATCAAACTGACATGATCATATGGGTAAGAATAAAAGAGCACAAGCTTCTCCACTTCTTTCTGTCTGAAGAATAATTTCACACATTATTATTTAACTTACAGTAGCACCTAGACACCCCAGTTGAGAATGAGTTGTCCTGCACAGACAGCTGTATTAAAGCCTCAAAATGCCATGGCTTCTGTCTTAATTCAGAGATTACCTATGTGACTTTATGTATTTTTAATGACAGGACTTTCTACAGTACTTATCACATAATACCACATTTCTATAACGTTATGCTAATATAGCTTCCACATTTCATTTCCTTTTCTTTTAATGTTCATTTTAAAAAAGAAAAGGTTAAATTTAATCATTTTAGGGCCTCTGTGTATCCAGCCTGTGCACTATTGGTGCACAGTAACTGTATACTTCTGGTCTGCAAAATGTACCTTCCCCATCCCCCGCAATGGAGATACAGATAAAAGACAACTCTCCAAAAAACGGCAGTTAAAAGAAGTTTCTAGCTGTTCTGTCAGTGATAATTTCCTAGGCAACAAGGGAAGAGTATATTTGAGACTTGATACTAACCAACAAAGGGAAAACGTTAATAGATAATGGAATGAAGTTGATGAGTAGAAGCTGAATGAGTTCATAAATTAGGAGATAATGACTTTTTTTTTTTAATTAGGCGATCACCTGTGCTTTAATAATTGATGTGAAATGGGAATTGAGTAGCCCTCATTTCAAAAGCTAGTTTCCAACCAGCAAACGGAGCTGGAGCTTCTAGCCACAGCTCTTCTCCTTTGCCTGCTGCACTGTGCAGGATCATGAAGGTGTCCGGCTTCCTTTTGCAAATGGCCACTGACTTTCTGACAGAGATCAGCCAAGCCCGCATCATGAGAGAAGTGTATCTGTTTGACTTCCAAACATTCTCTTCCCTGAGTTTATAGAAGGCTTTACGTAGAGGTAAGTACTTTTTGTTAAAGACTACCAAATACATGGAAATAGTCATTGGACATTGTGTTATTTTTTACAGTCTGAGAACAATGACAGTTTAAATAGTCATGCTCAAACAAAAACTCTTGACCAACCTCAACTCTGTATGATTGCTGAAGCACGAGGTCAAAGGTAACTTGAGGGAATAACTTGAAGCACAAAGTAAGTTGATGGAGGACGACAACCAGACAGAACAACCAGTATCTCTTGACCATAGAGATTTTCTTGTTCAAGTATGTTTTCTCATTTAAATGAAGAGTTAAATATAATACCTTAATGTTGATGATTTTTCTGGTTCAATCCTTTAGCAATCCTGTTCCTGCAAAATTTTTCAGACTCTACCACCAACCTTGTTAGACCTTTCTTTGATATGACTGCAAATATTAGGATCTAAGAGCTTAAGATAAAACAGAAGCATTTTTCTTCATTGTTTCTTTCTTCTTTTGGGTGAACCATGATTCCCAATCTGAATAACATGCTAAGAGGTGCGAAGGAAATACCAAAACATGGTCTTGAACCAGTGGTTTTCAATTTGTGGTCTGCAGAACTTGGGCAGTCCATAGCTTTACTCTAAAAGGTTTGTAAAAAGTTACTAAGAAAAGCAAATTTATCGTCAGGAGGCATCAACTTGCCAAACGGGACTTGGTAGCCCCAGTGGAAAATTAGCTTCAACCATAACATATATATCTATGAGGAAATAAAAGATATAATGGTACATTTACTTTGTAAAGTTTACTATTGGATAACGTGCACGTATATGAAAGAGATGGATCACTTCTCTTTTTTTTTCCCAATCTTTCCTTCCTTGAGTTAAAGACAACACTGAACAAAACATAGCACCCATTATTACTCCCTTGATGCTGGCATCTTAAGTAGAATCATAACCATGGGAAAAAGGGTTAACATATTGCTTCTTGAACTACAGGGAATGAAATAGGTTCATTTTGTAAAAATAATACACCTTGCGAAAATTAAGAAAAATTGATTGCTTTTCATCATGTTAATAAGAAATGACCTTTTTTTCTAGTACACCATGCCCCAGTGAAAACAAACAAAACAGAAAAAAGGCAAGATAATCAAACTTGTAAAAAAAAAAAGAGATTATTATGTTGTACTGTATATTTTTATCTTCATAAACAGACCTAACCTGTATTTCTATAACGAGAACTTGAATTTGCTGAGACAAGTTTTTGTAATAACTCTTATCACCTGTTCATTTGGAATAAAATCTAAAATTAAAAAAAACTGGGCAAGATTACCTATTTTTGAGCCAAGAGTAGGAAAAAAGTATAATTAAAAGCCTAATTCAAGGTAAAATTTCAGACCACTGTCTTCTCATTCACTGAAATTCCTGAATTACAAATAGAATGTCATGCTAACCTCTGCTGAGGCAAATTAATATCCAACAGGTGCTTAATTATCCTTTAATAATTTATAATAATGTATTTTCCTCTTTCTTTTGCTGTTGTACCTCATGAATATCAAATCAGCTACTATGGTTGCACCACCGTGAACTCGGAATGAGATTAGAATTGAACCTAGAGTGACAACAGTTACCAGGAAAAAAAAACAACTGGAAGAGCAAACAATTCCAGGCTGTAGCAGCAGAAACATAAATGAATTTTAAAAATCACTCAAAAAACTGTCTTCTGCTCTTTCAAGTGACAAAAAAAATACATCAGAAAATTAGGGTAGTTGCACGGATTTGTTTCTAATTTGCTTCTGTTTTCTCTCTTCAGTTTGACATTTCTGCTATATAAAAGTAAACAGAGCAGCTTGCCTCTGGCTGCAAAAACCAACAGAATTCCTACTGTATTGAGTAGAATTTGGATAAGGCCTGTAAGGAATATCTTGAATGTGGTCACTTCAACAGTTCCATTTTGATTTAATCAACAGAAGCTGAATTAGGTCATTTAATAAAGGGTGAATACCATTACCACTACTACTTCTGAGTCCTACTTAGTTTGCAAATGTGTATTACATCCAATGAGACTACCTGATTATAATTAAGAACATAGAATTTAGGCTTGAAATTAATTATTGAGTGCACAGAAGGATTTTGTTCCATGTATATGTGGATACTTCAGAACTATCAGAACCTTAAGGGTTGTCACACTCCTTATGTACACTTTAAAGAACACGTATGTACTTCTTTAAGAGTGTCCTTTTCAAAACCTATCCACTGTGAACTCTACAGGCAGGAATTCTCTCTTTTCTGTGTTTTTACAATGCCCTGCATGCAGTACGCTCCAGTCTTGACTGGGATCTTTAGCCACTATCATGCTGTAAATTATTTAATGATGTTACAAGCAGTAGTCTCTTGGAATGCTATTGTTAAGCCTCTGATGGCTATGATCTTATTTACTGTGTTACCACACTACTACCAGCTCAGTTGTTACTCTTCAAAAGACTTAGAGCACTATCTAAAATGGTTGAGACTAATCTCATGCCATAGCAACTGCTCTCAACTGATTAAATTCTTTGGGAGGCAAGAAAATTCAGCACATCTTGTAGATTTGGCTGATGCTGCAACAGAAGTACTAATGACAAGTAACAATGACTGTTGAAATGAAGACTACTTGGAAAATGAATTATTATACTGTCTACAGACGACATGCTGATCCCACATTCACTTGAGGAACCATTAACTGTCCAAGAAGAAATTCTACTAAAGTTACAGGGGTCATAATAGAGAACAAAAGGAGCATGAATGAAATCAGTCTTGTGCCTCAAGGATGACAAGATTTAGTAACATAATAATTTTTCTTTTTATGAATGACTTTATAATATCATTTATCATAAAGACTGACTTTACATTTTTACATAATTAACAGTAATTTTTAGAAAATGAAAACAGACATTTATATTTAAAAAAACCAAAGCTGTAAATCAAACTTTGGCATGCAAAATCTATGTGTTAAAAAAGCCACATAGGTGACCAAGAAGAAATGAAACAATGGGCTTTGTTAATTCTTATGCATGTAAATTTAATCCTTAACTGGATGAGTGAAATCTCCAAGATAAACAAGTTAATTCCTGTGATTTAGAAAGGTTACAAAGAGAATGTATTAAAAATATGCTTTAAACTTGATTAAATCTTAAAACAGTTAAGTTTTAAAACATATTGTTTTAAGAACCTGAATCATCTTGTACTCTATAGTTGCTGCAAAGTATGAAAAGTTTCTGTATTGATTGTAACCAAACAAGAAACAGGGAAAATCACTGTATTTTTGGTGGGAATTATGCTTTCAAATTTCATATAATCATATATTTACCACTACATAATTATTTACAGCTTCCTAATAAAAAAAACGGTGTCAAACCTGAGTTTTAATCCACACGAAAATCAGTGAATTAACATGAGCGAATGGTACCTACCAGGAGGCATCATGGATTGTTCCTGGAATTGTTTCAAAGCATCCTTCAATCTCTCAATATCCTGTAGCAATACAAGGGATTTCAGCTGATGTAGAAGAGTCACATCTGAAGGAGAGACGGTGCGAGATTCAAGATAATGCAAAAGCTCTTGGGCAGTTGCTGAACTTACAGCAGAATCCATGCATTCTGATTTCTCTGGAAAAACAATTGGAAAACCACATTAAAAATACTCAGAGAGCACAGAGAAGTTTCCTAATTATACTTTTTTTTTTTTTCCAAAGACAGCATCTTCCTTTTTAGTACAACCTACAACCAAGTATCAGGTACTAAAAAGCACCTTGCTCCTCCTATTTTTTTTTTGCTAAATATTAACACATTGGTAAGAGAAGAAAGTATCAAATTCAAAAAGTAAAAAAGAAAATAGGATTTATAGTGACAGGAATGCAAGAGGAATCTAAATTTTCAAGATTAGCAGCACAGGAAGAAGGTGTGATGAAGAAATTGTACTGTGGCCAAAGCACTGTGTTTTTGCTTCCTATGCACTGTGTATTATAAAAACGCACGCACATGTGGAGACAAGGAACAACTGTGTGGAACTACTGGCAAGGCACTTCTGGAAGCATCCAGTTATCTTGTTATTGTACTTTTACATTTTTATTTTAACGGCAGATATTACAGCATGTACGACAGCAGAGAAAGACATACATCGTTTCTACAGTACTAAAGCATAAATTCATTCTTCCATTCCAGTAACAATGTATGGTCTGTCCCTTTAATCAGACTCCCTTTAATTCTTCTGTTTTTTACCAGCAAGCCAACTGAGAAGAACAGATTTTTCCCGATTCAGCTTTCTGACATAAGTACAAGTATAATCCAATGTGACCATTTGAAAATGCTGCTAAAAGCAATGGCTTCCAATTTTATCTAAAAAAATTAGGGAGTGTTAAAGTCACTCAACTAGAAAAGGCAAACAGCATAATGTTAGTTCTATATATAAATTGGGATTTGCCTAACAAGAAAGTTAGTCACACTCTGATTTATGGATGTGACATCTTATCCGCAGATGAACTTCCTTTTACCTGAGAATTTCTCTCTGTGCATTCCAAGGTGGCTGGAATCAACTGGCTCAACCCTCCAATCTGCAGGTCAGACACCAGAGCCAATTTGTCAACCAGTGCTAAAACCTGAACTTGGCTTCCAGGAAAGCTGGCAGCTCAACACTTTTTCTTAAAATTCAACACGCAACACAGCTGCGGACAACTGACCAGGTTTCTGTTCTGGGTCAAGTACTAACAGCAGAACTGTTAACCGAGTTTGCATCTTGCTCAGTTACTCAGTTCCACGACAGCAAATGAATGTAGTTTAGCTTACATTTGCTTAGCCATACACT
The DNA here is from genome assembly GCA_013398815.1 of Ibidorhyncha struthersii. Lineage (NCBI taxonomy): Eukaryota > Metazoa > Chordata > Aves > Charadriiformes > Charadriidae > Ibidorhyncha > Ibidorhyncha struthersii. The sequence goes on along the minus strand of VZSZ01006784.1, from coordinate 62,462 downwards.
GAAGTAGTAAAAATGGATTTCGAATGCTAGGCTTAGTGTGAAGACCCAACACAGCAGAAAAATTTTAACAGTAAGCAAATTATATGTATAAATCTTGAGAAAAAAAATTAACATGAAATCCCTGATGTCATCTTAACAGGGTTTTTAAAGTAATTCTGTAGTCTAAAGATGAATTTTATGGGACTAGGAGCTGACAGCTCTGACTTAAGATGGACTCATACAGGTAGGTAAGCTGATTAATATTCTTCATTCAGCTCCACAAAGACAGTCAAGACCATGCACTTTGAAAAAAAATTCAGTGCTTTTTTCCAGTTTTACAAGACAGTTATTTTAAAACTATGTTCTAAGCTGAGCAACTAAAGAACACACCAGCTTGCCCTTAAGAAAACATATTTAATTCTAGATGATACCAAGAAAAGCTGGTGTATGTACAGGTAAGTACTATAGTACTTACCACTAAAATGTCATTATTTCTGAAAGGCATTTATGACATAAGCACCATACAAGCAGCTTTTTAGGAAGGCAATGGAAGAACCATACAGTAGTAATTTCACTGATTTTAGTGGCTGGATGAACATTCAATAGGGCATTAGGGATAATATCCATGCAATCCTTTTTAAAGTGCTATGGAATGTGCATTGACCATTAGTTCACATCCATCTTGTTCACAAGTGCTTTATGCCAATACACATTCCCAGTGTCAACAGTATCTTCGCCTTTCCTCTTGGACGCTGTCTGTCTAGATTTCCTTATATATTACAAATAAATCTCCTCCTGGGAAGGAGAACTTTCTGAAAAGTAGGTTGGTTCAGAGATAGTAAGCATGAAAGTCATTTAGGATAGCAATTATTGCCCTCATTTGAAGTTCTCTGAAAGCAAGTAATCCTTTTGGATGTTTGCTTGTAGAATAAAGAAGAATTTGGTCCATTTTAACCGCTACATTTACACCAAGTCCATTGGAATGTTTTAAAAAAGAGCAAGGAATAGTATGTATGTTTTCAAAGACAGAGAAACAAAGAGATTAGGACCACAATTTTTTATATTGATGTGGATTTTTACATATTAATGTACACACCAGAAAATGGGACAAATACTAAGTACCCACATGTCTTACTGAGTTCAAAAGAGACACTTCTCTAGTAGTTTTGACCCATTCTACAGCAATAATAAGTGCACATTTATGTTCCCTTACTCATGAAAAGAAAGGAAAAAGATTGGTACATACTGTCAGCAAAATAAATTTGTTGTGTTGCCTGCAGGAAGTCCAGAATGCTATCTGCCTTTTCATCTATGTCTTTTAAGCCTGCTGCTTCTTCTCTGTTGTTTCTGTCAGGCTGATATGTAAAATCCACACCGGTATTTTTTGTTACCAAGCCAGCTGCTCTCATTTTTTCTTTCTGTCGCTTCTTTTTCATTTTCCTCTTTTTGTTTTTGCTTACTTTGGGACTGTCTATCTGCTGCAGCTGTAAATTATCTTGAACAAGAGTCTCTCGCATTCCAGATTCTGTTTGTTCTCCATGTAAATTATTAGAGTTTTGCAAACTGTTCTTTTGTTTCTTCCTCCGAATGCGCTTTCTCTTGGTTTGTCCTTGATATTCCTCCTCTGCAGATTCAAAAAGGACATGATAGTTGTAAATACGAAGATCTGTAATAAGCATTTTGGAAGTGCATACAATGAAACATCACTCCCTTCAAATTCTGGGATGTCTGAGTGGCTCTAACCTTACTTTAATGCTTAGAATGCCTTTCAGTACTACAGTGTCAAAGCCAACTCTTCTGAATGCATCAAGTTAGAAGTCAAGTTCTTTTCCCTCTGCTTTCAATACAAACTGTACTCTCCTTTGTGCTACATACTTTACATCACATTTACTTCTTAAGGCAGATAATATGGTTCCGCACAGAGAGTGAGGTCAAAAGAATCGCCAGGGCAAAAAACAGTATGGGCAGGCTGGGGGACACGAGATGAAAGAGCTCCCCCAAGAGCCCCACACTACCAGTTGGTAGACTTGACCAAGAACGCAAGAAGAACGCATGTAATTCACAATAAAAGACGATAGTGTTTGTATCGATGATACCCATCCACGATAGTGCTGTGCCTCAAAAACACCAGACATCTGTTTCTGATTCCTCTACCTTCTTAAACCTCCTCCTCCTTTGGGATATCTTACTGCTATCTCAGCTTTGGACATCAGCTTTATAGGGAAAGCATGCAAGGCATCAGTGACCTTGGCAAGTAATCTCTGATCTCTTTTAACAGCCTGTCTTGGTTCTGTCATTCCCTTGCTACATTATAATTTCCTTACTAGCTAATTCTTCAAAAGGCTCAAATGTCAAGGGAGAGAAGTCCCTCTTGCTCTCTGAGACAGCTTTCATGCTTCTTTACTCAGATCTTATCCCTGTACACGAATTCAGAGTTCTGAAGTCATCTTTGACCCTGAACTGACTACCTCTCCCACACGCTCACGTAAGCCCTCCTGGCACTAGAAAGGGAAGACTGCCAGAATCCATCTTCCCTTTGACTGCACTGCTGCTTAAATCCATATTCATGCCTGTAACAATTGCTGCCTAATTAATTGAAATTCCCCCTTTCATGGTCTAATAAAATCCTCACACGTTTAAACATCATGCAGTGCAGAACGCCAGGGTTCTTCTCATGTCTTACTCTAGAAAGTTAAGCCATTTATCCCTCCCTCAGCCTCTACTTGCATGTTTCTAAATTCCTCACAGTGCACGGACTGCAGTGCTCTTACTTACCTGGTTTTACACCATTCCAAGAATCTTTGCTGGTGTAATGCAGGAGAGACACCTGAGGCCCAACGCTTGTTTCCAAATTATCTGCATAGTCTCCTGAACCGCCTCTGACATTCTCAGCTTGTTTGGCTTTCTCATCACTCCTCCCCCTACCAGTCTGCCTCTATTTTCTCCATGGTTGGAGGCCCTCTCTTTCATTTCTGTTTCTTTTTCTGTCTTGAACTCTGTCAGCTCTGAGCCACTTTCTCTCTTTAAATATCACTACAAGACTTTTAGTTCTTTAGCTGACAGATGACTCACTGCAAAGCAATTTTCCATACTTTCTATGAAGGAGGCTGCATAAAAATAAATTTGCTGTATTGTAATTGAACACCACAGCATGTTAAAGACACACCAAACGTCACCTTGTACCCACAGCGTGGAATGTTTTGCATGCATGGTATTTGAGCTAAATATCTTTATACATGATTTGGACATATGGGATGTGGGAAAAATAACGTCTGTGTCGTCCTGTAGGAATAAAATACCAGAACTGAAGGCAGATATGAATGGTGAAAGATGCTATAAACAAAACATCAATGTTTCTTCTTAAGATCTAATTTGGATTTTCATGGGAGTATTTGTGTTACAATAGGTGAATTACACTGTAAACATAGATACATTGTTCCATAAAATTTCTCAGCCCTCTGTTAACCCGAACCACACTGTTTGCTAATAAAGCTACTGTAATCTGTGCTCTCAGCAAAGTGGCCCAACATGCTCTTTAAGCATCCAGGAATCACTAAATCTCAGCAAAACTACAGTATGTTGTGCAGCCAAGCACCCTCAATTGGTTTGATGCTACTTGAAAAAAATGGTGCAGAAGGCAGAACAGGGCTTCGGATAATTGATGTTTTGAGTAAAATCCAAAACTTAGCTTATCCTTGGTAGCTCAGGACAGCAAAAGGTCTGAAGAGACCAGGGTGAAGCTGTCAAAAAGCAGAATGAATACAGCCTTCCCATGTGTATGTTATTGAGATAAATACCCAGCTGAGAGGAAAACAGAACTATGCTGAGTTTTCTCCAACACAGAAAACAAATCAAACACAAGACTTTACGTAGTTCTTTTAAACTGGCAGTCCTCTAGCAGTTTTTGTCATTCTTTGCCCTGTATTTTAATATCTGTTTAGTATCTACTGCTCCATGTATGGGAGCTACTAGTGATTCAACATCAGGAAGAGATGAAATTAGATGTTGAAAAATGCAAAGCAATGCACACAAAAGGGATTAATTTGAACAACTCACTGCTAGGCTTAAGAGTGAACTGTTACCAGCTCAGGAAAAACAAAGCAAAAGCCAGACCTGTGCATCAGTATGGAAAGCTCAATGAAAACATTTGCTCAGTGGGTATCAGTGATCAAAACAGCAAACACCTTGTTTGCATACATAAGAAAGAGGATGGAAAATAACAGGAAAAATATCCCAAAGCTATTATACAAATCTGTTGTACTCTTCAAGCTTGTAACTCTGTGTTTCTTAGCATAATCCCAGCACAGTAGGACTTTGGCAAACAAGAGGAGGACGCTCACAGAAGTTACCAGAGAAAGGAGCTCCAAAAAGATTTGTATGACTTGATTTAGAGAAAGAATAATAAAATGGCCTCTGTATCTGCCTCCTCATGCAAGAACAAGGTGACATCTAATTAATCTGAGCAGTTTCACAAGCAAATAGCAGAAAGTAAATATGTGTTTTACAAATGGTGCAGTTAGCTTATTGAATTCACATGTGCGTGGCATGCACAGGAGCCAGGAGCTCAATGGGATTCATGAACTGGTTGTTTATATAGCCAGCGAGGCTACCTGATTATAACAGCTATGCTAAAATATAAATAAGAATTGTACAAGAAATATAAACCACAATGTTTAGGTCACAGCCCACACAATGATCTTAAGAAATGAAATGTTCAGTGGGACTCACCTCCCACAACTTTAGCTGTCTGAAGAGAAAATACTTAGTGCATACTTAGACCTGTGCTCCCTCTGACAAACCAAGAGACACTAGCATCTTCAGAAAGCAATCTACCTTATGCTAAACGAGCTGGGATGGAAATGCACCCTGAAAGTCTTCATCTCTCTCTCTCCCCTTCCATTAATTACAAATGAAATGTGGACTAAGAATCTGGATGGACTAGATGCTTGCTACAACTGAGAAGAATTAGTCTCTTTTACAAAAATTAAAGGTGTGGAGGAAGGCACTTCTTACCATGAGTCTGTTCATCAGACTGATTTTTACTAATTAACAAAACCCAGTGTTTTATAAAAAATCCCGTTTTGACTGTCTACATTTCAAACTCATAGGGAGGCTGATAAAATTTCAGTAGATATGAATTTGGTTCTAATAATTTTTCCCACTGACTGAAGAGGTTTGTTATGTCAAAGCAGCATAGCTATAACAAATGCAGGGAATATATACTACACAAGCAATCTCAGCAAGGTGTTGGAATACATACTTAAGCAACATTGACAGGAATATCAATGCAGCTATAGCTTGTCCTAAATTCCACAAGAGCTGATGATTCTTCTCCTGATATTCCATAACGGCCTGCCACCCTTCTCCCTCCTAAACCCCATCTCTGCTCCACAACTGGCTTAATTTATCACATAATCTAATTATCCAGAAGCAATTGTCTTTTACCTGTTTAGTAGCAATTGTCTTTTACCTGTTTAGTCTGGACTCAGTGTGCTCTCAGACTCATCAAAGTGGCTTCCAGACAGAGTGCCCATATACATTTTCCAGCTACAGTCATAATTTCATAAGCATTTCTTTCAGCCTTAATAAGAACACCCTTCTCAGGAACTGTTCAGAGTTAAAATACTGTTTTCTTTGGTGTTTTTTTTTATTATTTTTTCTTTTCTGCATAATTTTTAGTCTAGATTACTTTCCTGATGCAGTTTACCATGCAGATGCACAGTCACACTAGCCTGACTGACAGAATGATATGAAAGTGGGAATGAGTAGCCTGAAAAGGAAAGCCAGCACCAAAAGAAAGTCATCGTCTAACAGTCTATCTCATCTGGACTGAAACAGTAAAAAGTTTTCTCCGTGCAAACTGCTTGTCTCCTTAACAGAACAGAGGCAGAAATACGTCAAAAAACACTTAAAATGAAACAGAGGACTCCGTTTATAGATACTGCTTATTGAATTTTGATAATAAAAAGTCAGCACCTCCAGTTTCCATCTTCAAGGAAAAACAGAAAATAATAAAAAAAAATGATTTGTATCAAGACTACAAATAAGCTGACTTTTATTTATTAACTTCTGTTATATTAGCAAGTTATTTTGTATTCATCATCAGCGCAGCTGGAGGCACAAAGAGATTAAATACAAAGCTTAACACAGGCTAACAGCAACAGCTGACTGTTCCTCCCATCCAGACTAACCATCAGCATGAACACATGCTGGCAACTCCGTGACTGAAAAGATGAGCTTCCTCAAGTTTATCTGTACTATTTCAGCTCCTTCAGACAATGGCAGATGGAAACATTCAGGCAAAGCATCATATAAGACAATGAAAAATGGGAGGCTATTTATTTAGATGTCTGCAAGTCTAAGGTATACAGAATTCCACAGCATACCAAACTGAAGTTTGGCTTTGAGTGTCTGAGAATAAGCTGACAATGCTAGGGATTTTTAAAAATCAGGTCCCTAAATATTATTAGAAAAAATCTTTAGAACAGCACATAAAAAAAAAAAAGAAGCGATAAAGCAGACTGAAGAAAAGATAGCCAAAGAATATCCTCTGAGCTTTAGAAATCTCCTCTATAATGTGTTCATCGTGACTCCAGTACGGCACCTGGCTCTCCTGCTCAAGGACCAAGTCCCACAGTAGGCTTTCCGGGTGTTGTTCATGGTAATTTTGTTCTTTTGCTCAGATGAAACATGACATGTGCCTCTCCTGATTTTTCATCCAATTTAAATTCTTTTCTTCTCCATGATATACTGGATGGATTTTCCACGGTGTACCAAGCAGTCAACACAGAGGAATTTAATTTTGGTTTAGGATCTTGAAAGGGAAAAAAACATTATTTTCTAGTGCCAATTAAGATACCAGCAGCTACAATTTGGCCAAGAGAGAAAAGCTGTGGCTAATGAATGCAATAAAACGTAATGGTTTATTAGAATAAAAGCAAAACTGAAAAAATCTCAGGAGCACAAGATGATACGAATTTTTTTACACTGTTTTTTTTTTTGAAATTGTTTCAAATCTACTTCAAAGGTTTTAGTAATCTACACTTTCAAAGCTGGAGAAAATTGCAAAAGACTGGATGGTGTTTGGGGTAGGGGCCGTCTTCCGTTTGTTCATTCATACTGTATTTGTATACTCACAAATGAGGAATTCATATAAAACTGGCAAATGTTGCATATACACTGCCTACTGGAGTGCTACCTCCTGCATTTAAAGCAAATGCAATTAACCGTAATGACAATAATAAGTAAAGGCAGGTTTGAGGTTGGATAGTGTGATGACAATTTTTTAAAACAGTTCTTAAATCATCCAGGGAACTGCAAACTTGTAATCCTGGTCTGCAACAGTCTTCAATCCTAAATGTTTGTCTGTCTGTACAAATGAATTTCTCCTACTTTTAAGCAGTGTGAAACTCCTTCCGTAAGAAGAACCATACTTGGTCACAACAACCATCTACTTAGCGCTGTAACCTGCGTTAAACAGTAGCCATACACCGCATTTAAGATAAGGTGAACTTTGGATTTATACAGTGGTATAATGATGTTCCTTCTTTTGTACCTTTTACCCTAATAATTGCCATTATTTTATTTGCTTTTTGACTGCCGCTGAAAGCTGAAATGTTGTTCTCACAAAGTTATTTATTATACTGTAAAATCTTACTCCTGCTCCTAACAGCCAGCTCTGAGCTCACCATTTTGCAGGTGAATTTTGACTGGTTATTTTTTTTTAAGTGCTTGACAACTATCTAAAATGTGTTTTGTCTGCCATTTTTGACAAATCACTCAATCTGAGATTATGCTGCACCCAGCTCTTGCCTTTAGTGCAGTCAATATCATCAGGAAACCTTCCGACTTCACTGTTCGCTCTTTCTACTTGACCATCTATCAAACACAAGCCTCCATCTGTGACCTCCCCATTTTGAGAACTGCTGCATTCTCTTCATCTGCTTACCTATTCTGGGACTGTTTCATGCTATGTCTACGTGCCCCCTTTGGTGAGAGGCTTTATCAAAAACTTTGTGGAAATTCAAGGAAACCACATCAGCTGTAGCACCCGTATCCACATATTTCCTGTCTTTTCAAAGAATTCCAAGATACGTGTAGATTTCCTCTTTGCAAATCTCATGTTGATCCTTCCCATGCAGATCACAGGTTTTCAGGCATCCACAAATCTTACTTTGCATTATAATTTCTGCTGAACTGCCTGAGGCAAACACCAGGATTACAGGCTTGCAGTTCCCTGGATGATTTAAGAACTGTTTTAAAAAATTGTCATCACACTATCCAGCCTCAAAGTCTCTGATAACAAGGCAATCTGAAAAGTGAGTGGTTATACATCACTGTCAGTAACGTGGGCAATGTTTTTCCTTGAATTTTTTCGGAAATTTTAGGTGAATAAAATCTGGTACTGGTGATTTTATTTTATCATTTATTTTGTTGTATGACCATTAAGTTAAATCACTTCAATTTCACATACCCTTTGAGAAAGACCAAGAAAGAGTTTTCCAGCATGGGATTCTCCATATTTTTTCACAGATAATATCAATCCAAAGAATTTATTTAACTTCTCTGAAACAGGCCTGTCTAAATATTCCTTCTACACCATGATCATTGACTCAAAAGACTGGCAGGTGCATTGCTCCTGATGCATTATAAGTAAGACCCGTTACTGGTTTTAATTCCTTGTACCATTTGCTCAAATATTCCTTAGCCTGTCTTACCATGTTTTTGCATTTAAATATGCTTAAAACATGACTTGGGTGTGAATTCAGCTTTTTAAAGGACACCTACTTCTTTCTAACAACTTCCTTTACTCTGTTGTCTAGCTCTGCTGCCTTCCTTTCACTTATTCTCAAGCCTTCCATGGCAGGTGGTGGGCGCTGGCCTTGAATATCACACATGGTGTCCTTAAGTAGCTTCTATACCACCTGGTACAACTTCCTTCTCTTAGCTGACCTTTTTTAGTTTTGTTTGTTTGTTTGTTTTTTGGGGTTTTTTTTAGGAGGTATCTTTATTTTTGTGCAGTGTCCCTTCTTGAAATGGATCACAACTGCTGTGGATTTTTGTTGTTGTTGTTGTTTCAGTAGGTTGCTCAACCTAATGACTGTTGTTGCAATGTGCCTCTTCTGAACCAACCTCCACCCAGGACAAAGTCACATTTCCTCTCATAGCCCCACCAACCAATTCCCTCAGTTATTGACTATGTCTAAAAACTGTGACTTTTCACAACATCCTGATGAGACAGTCACGCCATCTGAACAGGGAGAAACTGAAGATCCCATTACTACTCTCACTGCTGCTTCTCTGATCTCTCAGCATACAGCAGTCCCAGCTGGATACATGATGAAACAGACTCTAAGCTTGCTTTGCTTTTTGATATGTACACTCAGTCCACACGCACATTGATCTAAGGCATCCAGGAGATATACGAAACTATTCCAATGAATAAATTCATTTTGACAATAATGTTTCAGGCTTCCTGTCACTTTATGCAAAAAGCTTGCTTGATGAAGCCCTCAAGTTTTCTCAAATAACAACTTTTCCGATACAAGTTCTGTACTGTTCGATGACTTAATTTTTAAACGAAAGCAAATATTTTGACCTTTTCTTGATCTTTCTCATTATTATTTTTTAAATTTCAAGCTCATTGTCTTCAGTCTTCATTCATTTTGGCTTTTTGGGGGGTGATGTGCAAATAATCTGAGTCACTCACCACTGTACAGAGGCATGACGCAGCACTTCCTAAATGGGCTCAGTGGTGCTCCCCCAAAACACTGAGAATTATTATGTTTACTCAGTGAGGAAAATAAAACAAAATCACTGAGCTGAGCATATTCACTGACATGAAAGAAGAGAAGAGATTCAGTGACAATCAGTAGCTGTTTTGAAGGCTACTAAAGCAGAAATGCTTAAGGATTCTAAAGCTGCCTATGGAGTTTCTACAGTTTAGCAGCTGCAAAGACTAATTGCTACTAAACACAGAAATCTTGTTAGTCTTTGGCTAACAGATTATGTCTTTGTATTTGAACACAAAGCATCACCATGAATTGGAGGGGGAGATTTGTAACATTTATATTAAAAAACCTGAAATGTTACACTGAAAAAAATTGTTCTTTCTTTTAACTTTGCAGGACACAAACACACATTCAGAGTTTTCTTTAAATATTTTTTTTTTGCCCAGAGCTGGTTTTCAACCAATGCTTAGTGTAAAGAATCCAAAGCTCTCCCTTTGCTCAGAATAACAACAGAAATGATAAGAAAAGCTAAAATCTTCAAATCTTGTTCAGCACTTAAAATGTTCTTTCCAAATATACCAGCTAAAATAGTGTAAAGTGTAAGAAGATATTTAAAGGACCACAGACTATTAAATGATAAGCAACCAAACAGAAAACTGATACGTAGTTTTGCCCTGTGATGAAACAGTACCAAAGACCAGATCTAAACTAAAGTACAATCTTTTGCACAAGAGCTATCTAAAAATACAGACACTGACATAGCAAAATGAAGACAGCAACAAAACCCAGCCCCAACTTATCAATTACAGTTATCAAATATTTAAATATGCTACATCAATTCTATTTTTGCAATATTTCACAACATTTCTTAACTTTTTACACAGCATCCAATAATCAATAACATTTAACCCCACATATGAAAGAGCTGCCACAACTATAATGTTATTACATGGTTCTTTCAGTAAATCTTATTTCAAAACACTTTGCTGGAGTCAAAGACTACAGCTTGATTTGGCTTTTTCTTCTTCACCTTGAGAACACACACATTTTTACAGCTGATTAGACAGTGCAGGCTGTCTAAGTAGGTATCATAAATTTTAAAAGATCTGTGTGCTTCTGTAATAATTATGTATCTTAGATGACTGTTGCTGTTCCTATCTGTACAAACTATCCAAGTGCTTTTACACTATACTGCCATTGCTCTCCTGGCTGTATCACACACTACTCATGAAGCACGTGAAAAATTATTGCATATGTATCAACCTGAATATTTTCTGTGGGGATACAGGAGACCAAAATTGCGTTCTTGGAAAGTAACGTTTTATCTTTTTGTATAAAGACTCCTGGATGGCTGTTTACTTTATGAAAAAGTGCTTTTAAAAAAATCAGCAAACCAAAACACAACCAAACCAAACAACCAAAACCAATGTACTAAGTTTTATACAGTTCCTAGAGATAGAGGAGTTTATGCACAGCTCAGCTCCATTTCAATTCTTTCTGAAGGACAACTAAAAGATGCAAAATGAACTGTGAGAAAGTGGGTCATTTTCTTATACACTGATGAACAGCAAAAAGAAAGCAGGACAGAAATAAACAAAATTAACTTATTTAAACAAAAAATAAAGTCCAAGAAATCTGTAGTAAGGTTACAAGCTACCTGCACATCTTGTTATCAAAACCAAGTTTCTTAACGTTTCACTGGAATGCTGAGTTTGAAATCACCAGAAGCAATGGTTAAGTCTCCCTCCTGTTCCCTTCATAAAAACTATCTTTAGTCAAGCTGGTCAAGAGGCCACACAGTACCAGTTTCTGTCTTCTCAAAGAATTGTTGGGAGTCAGTTCCTGTGTTCACAGGACTTTTTTCATTCTGGAATACTAAAGAGTTAACAAAAATCTTGCAGCAAGTGACACGACCAACATATTGCAGCAATGGCTGTAGGTTCTCTGGAGATAAGGGCCAGCGCACTGACCTCTGTGAAAGCAGGACTGGGAATGGCGGCCACCTGGATAGAGACAGCAAGTGCCTGGCTCTGTTGTGTTGGCTGCTTCCTTCTTTGACTTCTCAGGAGAGACTGCAGCCTAAATTTTACTACTCACTCGTCCTCTGAAGGAGCTACACGCTAACCAGAACTTCGCACAAGAATTGCTTCTGCCGTTGCCTTACACTGTAGCTGGTAGAGAGAACTTCCACTGTACTAACAAGTACAGTGACACAAAAAGCTGGCAGAAGTTCACCAAAAAATAGACTATAAACAGCTCAAAATAATTCAGGGCTTTGCATTTACTTGGGTTTTAAAATAAGCATTTCACTGCAAGGAAATTTAAGTGTATGGAATTACTGCCATTAAAAGAGAAGGTATAAAAAAGGGAAGTATAAAAACCTTGTAAATACATTTGAACTAACGGCTTCATAATACACAATGAAAGTTTATACAGCTTGTAATATAACTGCTAGAGGCATTTCACTTTAATACACATATTTAACCAAGAATGTATTTAATAAAACAAAAATGCCAGAGTTAGTGAAAAGGAAAAGCACTGTAGACAATCACTACAGAACACATTCAAGTAATCTAGGCATTGCATTTTGACTTAGATATTTTTCTGATAATGTGCAAAAGTTGTTATACCACCTACATTTTGCTGAAGTTCTCTATGCATATATATATGGTTTTGCACTAAACAAAATGTGATGTTTATTGTCAAATGCAAACATTTCTGATCATTAGTGAATGCTATATACCATTACAATTTCTAAATATATGTCAAAGAAAATACTGTAATAGATTTTTTTTCTTGGGAAAATGTAATTTCTGAGATTACTTAAACATACACCTGAATTCCATGCAATCACTAAAATATCTTACAATCTGCCTGAAATTTGAAACACAGATTCATATATATTACACACATGTATGTATTAAGGAAACACTGCATACTGTATTTGATAATCTTTCATTCTTCTTCCCTTTCAGAGAAAAAAAAAATCTCCATCCAAAGCTGTATAATACTTAGCAGCTGAGCAGCATTTTGGAACTAACTACGAGTACTTACTTCACCAGGCACCTGTATGCCTTAAAACAATCATAGGCAAATGTAGTTAAAGAATCACTGAAGAGCAGAAAAAACAAAAGGGGCATCAGAAAATGTGTGTGTGTGTGTGGGGGGGGAAAGACTAAAACAAACACAAAAAGTCCAAGAGACCATGAGTTAGTAATAGAGGTGTGAGATTTCCATTGGCAAGTGCTACAAAGGAGATGCCAAGAAAATCTGGCATTTTTTGCAGGAGGAGAAAAGCTGGCAAAAAAGGGCAAGATTAAACCCGGATTCTGAGCTGAAAGCGGAAGAGCGGTATCACTGTTTTATTACTTTGTGTCTTCCAGTCGACGTATTTCCATTTCTTAAGGAGCTGTAGAAAGCATAAATTAACATTTCTCTCCTCTACAGTGTTCACCTATATACCAAATAAAGAAGTAATGAACAAAAAAGAATCAATCAATTCTTTTCTCTGGCAGAAGAACAGGAAGGATGGACACTATGTTCTTTTCAGTAAAAACACTACAGTTCAGCCAAGTTATTTAACTGAGAAGTATAAGCTACCACAATATTCACTCCCCTTTCTGTGGTCACATAAAAAGAGACAGGCTCACCAAACTGTAAGTCTGACCCTGGCTAGACTTTATTATCATCACTTGTTATAATGTCACTATATGCCTCACTCTTCTAATTATACAATCAGTTTAGTAGGGTATTCTGATATGCTTCAGTGAAGAGGTGGAATAAAATCAAGTCCTTGCACAAATCTGTTCTATTGCAGCAGTTCAGGGTATGAAGTACCATAGACCTGCACACCAGCCCTGGAGCTGGCAGCCTGTGCTGCCTCTCTGTACCGATCTATCAACACTGTCTCAATTTCAGCCACACTCCTATATGCATATATTTACTCGTGTCTTTATACATTTGGGCTTCCACAGCAGAGTCTTTAGTATTTGACATAGCTTGTGATATGAAAAGTGCATTGATCTGAGCGTTGACTAAAGTCAAGCTCTCTGGGGAATAACTCTCATTAAAGGTGCCTACTTAATTGTTTATTAAAACAGCACCCAAAGATGTTTGGGCTTACTGTGTCAGCATCAGTACAAATGATAGACAGAAACATAAAGAGGCAAGGGAATAGCTAAGATTGAAAAGAGACAAATAAAGGACTTCAAAGTTAATGGAAAACTAACCTAAATTAGCTAATTAGTATACTGAATGAAGGCTGGAAAAGAATAGGTGCTACACTTGAGCACTAAGAACTACTTGAGATGTTTTCACCTTATTTGCTGCCTGCTCGAGAATACTAGCTGAATAACTACAGATATAATCCCTGTATTTAATGACAGTCACTTTTCATAAAGTTTCACAGCAAGTCATTTTCGTATCAACTAAAGAGCTGCATGCCTTTGTCATTCTTGGAAATCGTATCTTATGCATCATTTTATAATCAGAAGAACAAAGCATTCTATTAAAAAGAAAGACACATGTAATGAGGAGTATTAGCTTCTAACTCCTCATCTACAGAGACACAATGTCCTGGTTTGAGGTAAAACTGGACCAATTTTGTTCAGTAACTTTGCTTCTTAGCTGGGCCTCTTCTAACTACTGAAATTAACAGCACATTGTGCAGACAATGTTCACTCTCTCAGAGGGATAAGACCAATGTTTATAGCTGATGCCCAGGCATGGTATGTGGAGAGGCTCTTGCTTATACTTATTGCTGTAACAGCCAAGGCCAACCAACTTTGTTATTTGCCACGTTGGAGGGTCGGCAGTGGAAAAGTGCAGTGGGGTCCCACCTGCGGGGAGGAGCGGACAGGACAGGTGACCCAAAACTGACCAACAGGGTATTCCATCCCATCTGCCTCATGCTCAGTATAAAAGCTGAGGGATCAAAGGGTCAGGTCTCTTTTTACTCTTTTTCCTCTCTCACTCACTCTTTCTTCACTTCAATCATCTGCCTTTGGTCCCGATCCTGAATGCAGATCCGGAATCTGGTTCCCATCTGTCACTGAGTCCAGCCTGGGACTGCCCCAGTGCCAGCTGGTGTCGTGATTATCATCCTGGGAGCCTGATACGGTTTTGTATATATTTCATTATTTCCTTTGTATTTTATTAATAATATCTCACTAAAGTAGTTTAGTTCCTTCTAAACTCTTAAGTCTCTTTTTCCCTCCTCTGCCTCTCTTTTTGAAGAGGGGTAGAAGGGAGCATCTGTCGGTCCCATTTGGGGTCCTCAACATCCCTAGTGGCTGATTTGGCCTAAACCACGACAGACAACGACCAAAAAATTACAGCTATTTATTTGTTCAAATTGAAAAAAGGTTGGTTTAATTTGTAAATACTCAAGAAATGCTGATATACTAATGGAGTTGAGTGCATACTAAAAACGTAAACAGAATGGAATGGTCTGTGAATACACTTCAAACCCAAGCCATCCAGATGAGAAAGTACCTAAATTGCATTTGAGACAGAAGCATGACAGGAGTTAAGCTCGCTGTATGTTAAGGATGTTTCTTTTTTATTAAATGTTATCTTTAAGGTGTTGCAACCATTACTGGGGGACAAGTCTGATGAGGAACGGCTGAGGGAACTGGGGCTGTTTAGCCTGGAGAAGAGGAGGCTGAGGGGAGACCTTATCACTCTCTACAACTACCTGAAAGGAGGTTGTAGAGAGATGGGGACCGACCTCTGCTCCCTACTGACAAGTGAGAGGACGAGAGGAAATGGGTTCAAGTTAAGCCAGGCAAGGTTTAGGTTGGATATTAGGAAAATTTTTTTCACTGAAAGGGTTATCCAGCATTGGAATAGGCTGCCCAGGGAGGTGATGGATTCACCATCCCTGGAGGTGTTTAAAAAAAGGGTAGACGTGGTACTTGGGGATATGGTTTAGAAATGCTTTTGTCAGGTTATGTTAATGGTTGGACTTGGTGATCTCAAAGGTCCCTTCCAACCTTAACAATTCTATGATTCTTGCATTTAGTTCGTCTACTATTCAAGCTACCAAAACAAAATTTTTATCTAGTATTATATCTGGCACTGTGACAACGCAATTGCTATTTGCCAGTGAAAAGCAAAGCAATAAAATAAATTTCTTTTTGTGGCTAGCTGTGCAAGGATGCTGATATGCAGTTCAGTGTTCCATGCACATCGTGGTCCTGGTTCCAAAAATCCCACCACGACATCACCCACTGAGACTAATGTACTGAACAGATCTGAATTGGCAGAATCTGTTTCTAGCAGTCAGGACTTTACGTCACATGGCATTTTCATCCTGTTCTGCACACCTTAAAGTTGGACTTAGCAGTGGATTAGGCTTTTCCCTCAATGTTCCTAACATTTATGCATGTTTAAATAATCTCGTGTAAAAAAGCAGCTTAAGAAACCTTTCATTCATGCTCATTAAATTAGATTGGTGAAAAATTGGTATCACCAACATAACGAAGCAAACGTAGTTCCGTAAAACAGGTTCTGAGTTCTCTCCTACTGCCTCAGCAGCAAGATGCAGAGAGAGTTTGTAGGGTGAGCTATACGGAAGTTCTTGCCAAATATCATCAACCCACCGAGAAATAAAGAGCCCTGAGAAAGTAAGGTCACTTGATTCTGTGGAAAAATACAAAAGTGGGCAGAACAGGTATGAATTCACACAAAATTTCACCTGTCATTAGACCAGCTAGGCCAAGACTGAAGGCTCAAGATGATTGTTTAGAACATCGGCATCCAGAAAAGGAGGAAAGTGTCAGATGTTGGCAGTGGTCCAGAGGTCAGTGAAGGTCATGTTTCCCACTACAACCATATAGAGCTAGGTGCTCCACTACTATAAACTAGCAGATTCATTCCCGTCAGTACAGCTGTGCCGGTTATACTGTCTGAGAACACTCAAATTTCATGCAGAGGAGTTTGTGAAGTGGAGCATCATCAGCTGGATACAAATAATCTAGTACTGTGAACCAGAGATGCAGCTGTTGAAGTGATTTGCCCTTTATCAGGAGAGACTGCATATTTGCCCTGGTGCCTACTCGTGCAGTTGCATACTGCCAAAGCAGCAAGGAAATAAAGATAATGGTCCATTGATGCAGCAAAGGAATACACAACTTTGGTAGCAATAAGAAAAACTGCAGTATCCTTGGTCAGCCAGAACATGCTGTTCAAAGCAACTGGGAATCCTTGGAATGCACTTAGATTGCCTGTAGTGCATTTTGGCTAGATTACAGCAATAAATTTGTGTGCGCTGGTATTTCTGTCTTTTGCTATATCAATGTAACTTCCATTTTTTTCAGCCCTCCACAGATAGCTGGAAAGAGAGGGTGAGTGAGGCTGATACATGGCATGTGCAACACAAATCCTGTAATACTAAGCAATCATGGTTCTACAGTGAAGTAAGGGACTTCATTTCTCTCCGTTAGTCTACTATACAGAAGGCTCTGATAGAGTTCAAATTACTAACAGGGCATACTTCAATTATGAACCAATTTCCACTTGCAGGGATAAAATGGAAGGAAGATAGCATGAAACTAGCAAACAAAATTATTTAACAAAAGTATGGCGAAAGGGAGACAGATGAAGGATGATTTTCAAAGCTTCCTGGGCACAGGTTACAGTTGTACAGAGGCTTGTTCAGCACTTTAAAAGACCGTTACCCGTAAATTTTGCAGAGGGCAGTAACCAAAGTCAAAGGATATGAGATCAAGAAATTTCCCAAGTGGAAGTTGAATCGAGACAGTCTACTGGAAGCTGTATCAACATGTGGCTGTAAGCCTACAAACTGCCATAAATTAAAACAGCTGCTATAACAGAATAACTATAAAATGAAATTATTGGGTAGGCCTGATTCTGACTTCCAACACAAGAAAGCAGCACTTTCTGTATATTATACAAAACACTTACATAAAGCTGTTTAAGAAAAAAAAAAGACATGGCTAATACTACTCAGCTTTTTTTTCCTGCTGTCTTCATTTCCCCTGTTCACTCAGCCATACTGATTGTAAGCCCCTTCATGTTAGAAATGAGCTTTCTACTCTGTTGTTACAGTGTCCAGAGCTTTTAAACAGCAGGGTAATATATAGCAATAGAAATTCTGAATTTGAAACAAGTCTTGTTAGAGAGAAAGAGCAACATGAGCCCTAACAGTGAGAGGATGAGCCAGGGTCACGTTCTCATGCTTAGTATTCACAAGTGCGTTGTCTGTCAGTGGATATTCGGGTCTTGACATGTAGGACAGCAACATGTTGCTTTGGTTCAATACTAAAAGGTCCATAGGCAATAGAGCAGTGGAGGTTATAATTTTACATGTCACCAACTATACAACTGATAGCCAAAACGAAAATATCATGTGTATTAATTGTGATCAGAAACCTCTCCAAGATCTACAAAACAATCGAAACTCCTGCTTTTACAAGTGATGAACTGAGATACAGAACGATGAAGCACTTCAGCAGCCAGAGCCCCAGCTGTAAATTTACTGACATGCCTTTCCCCTTAATCCAGCACCCTATTGACTTTACCCTGCTGCTCCATGATGATTTAAGTACAAAAGCTTAGGTCTTGATTATGTTTTCATTATGAAATAAGAAGACAAAAGTAGTCAAGCAGTGTCAGATTTCCAAAGTGCTGGTGTCTGCTCAAGTGAGGCAGCAATTATAACAGCGCTGGGTTCTGCTGGGATCTAAGGTGGTGATTGGTGCTGTGCTCTATTCCTTTTCCTTTCTGATCAGTGGCATACTATCACTATGACAACAGGAAGCCTGCAACACAGCTGCAAGGAGGGAGAAAGGGGGAGCACGCTCCAGCTGAGAGGGGCGAAGTGACTCAGCGGGTGGGGGGCAAGAACAGAAAAACGATATGGGAAGCTAAACAAATGCAGTCAGGAAAGAAGAGAAAAGACATGGCCACAGTGCCTCCTCATTCTGTGAGGCTCTTCTAACAGAGGAGGGGATACTCAAGCAAAATGTTTGTCATCACTGTAATTTAAAATAAAACAAAATGCAAGAAAAAAAAAAGCCAGAGATAAAGGCCCTAATTCCCTCTCCTCCTGCTTCACATACTGCCACCTGACTAGCAGAACCTACTTTAATTGAATTCCTTTCAGACTTACAAGCCAGAGGACATTTGGTTTGAGACACTGATTGTATCACAGAGGAATAAGACACAAAGAAAAGATGAAGGACAAGAACCACTACAGAAAGTGAAGGCAAAGGCCAGAGTAAACACGTGTCATTAAAAATGCACTTTTTGGCGGGTTCTAACTCTGCTTAAGCACACATTTGCCCTCTGTATTCCAGTCGAGAGCTGTCTTTACTTTGTTAATATGCAAAAGCACAAACCAGGATTAGCGATACATTGCTTTCCGCACCACAGAAACACACAGGAATGTGATCTAACTTCAAAAGTGTATTTCAGTTATTCAAGTATTCAAAGCTTTCTTAAAAGCATGCAGAAAGTTAATACTTATAGCATCTATAAGTGTATTTATTTACAGTTATAGAAAAAGACCTTTAATGAACCATCAACATGCAGCCATGGCTAAAGTAAACCACTACCAGTCTATCACATTACTATAATCTTTATTTTTTCCTCAATACAGTTTCAGTATTTACAGCCTTTCCTAACACCACACACAAACTGGGACTAAACATCTGGGGCAGAATTCTTTGCCATTCCACTTCCAAAGACATTTTCCAGAGTTTTTTTGTGTGTGCGGGCTTTGCTTTTTCTTTTTTTTAAATGGGTTGTCTACCAATGTCTTAACGTTAGAAACTGTCACACAAGAACGACTGAAGACTTCAGTGACATTAAACAACTCCTAATCCATACCATGATGCATGAGTTCTGTAATAGTCCCATATGCTTGTGGATATACTGGCATTTAGAAGATGTAAATAGTTACAGACAGAGGTAGTTAGAAATTACTGGTTTGTACGTTGTATATAAACGTAAACTAGTGACTCACAGTTAAAACTGATAGCCCAATCTTGTGTTCAAAAAGCTTCAGTGGGCAACAGTGAATTCCTTGGTGAATTTTGCACTCACCTTCAGGAGGTTCAGACTTGTTTGTTGTGAAATCAACACATTGCATCATTACTGGACTCCAGCTGGCTGCTTGACAGATCACTGAGATTGCTTATAATACTGCTTCAGGGTAACGGTAGCCTAAAGATGCTTTCCGTAAGTGACTGCCCAAGCTACACCAACCTCAAATGTTAATAATGTGTATCACATGTACTACACTAAAGAGAGATTTCCAAAAAGAAGCGATCACACTAGTCAGCTAGCTTTTGCAGCATGTTACATCAGCAAGCATCTCCTTTAAGCATACATTTAATTCCTTGGAAGTCAATACGATAAAAGTTAAACACATGACTAGAATTCCGGACGACTCTTAAATCAGGTGTCGCTTTAAAAAGGAAATCTCCTGTTCAGATAGAACAGGATTTAAAAGTTTTTCAAAACAATATCAAATTAGAGAAGTTGATTTAGGTCTTTCTTAACCTTGCAGTTTAATTCCAGTGATGTAACTCAACTGATAACAGTGACGAGGCACATACAAGCACTATGGGATCTAGATTTTTTTTTTAAATTAAGCCTGAGATAACAAGTGATTAAATACTTTATCTAAACTCTGAAAATAAAAATGCTTATTTAATCTTATTCAGTTTCAGGAAGAAACCTGTGGTGATTTTATCTGTTAGGAATGTCATTGCATCAATCAACAAATACAAGGTCTGCAGAAATGACAGTCAAGGAGAAAACATCTGAAGTACAGAATTCTTCGGCTATAGCTGTCCACAATCTCTACTTGTTTGTGGCATCTTTTGCTGTAACTGGTTCCAAAATGCCAAGTACACTTAAGATGAAGAAGAAACTGGCTGTAGAGGAGAAAGTTGCTTAACCTCACAGGTATCTCCCCTTCCAAGTTATTGATTAATCTATAAACACCAGCAACATTATGGAAAGGCTTATATTAACAGCCTTAACAGAGGTGTCATTGTTGGTACAGCTTGCTTTCTGAGGATGACACGCACATGAGAATGCCTGAAGCTGTTGGGAGCTCAGGAAAATTTGCCATTCACAAACTAAGAGGCATACATTAATTTCTGCAAGGACAGAGCTAAATTACAGAATGCTATCACCTATAATTTTATCATGCTCAAAGATACTGTTTTAACAATAAACAGTGACAACCAAACTGGCAGAGAATTAAAACCAGAACATCCAAAATTAACTACGGGAATTCATGAATAGAAATTAGAAAAGACTTAGCCTGACCACTAGAAATACAAAAGAGCCTGAACCACCATACGGTCACTGCTTCTTCCTTGAAAACCACTTTTTAAAGTAATAACTCTTTACAAATAAGCTTTCAACCTACAAGTCCATACTATCCTTTCTAGAAGAGGAAAGACTCATGCAAACAAGTCTGAGGAAAGGAGGAGAGAGAAACAAACCTTACAGCATTAGTTCTAGAATTAGGTGAATGCAGGACAGGAAATATCTCTCTTTTTTTCAGCAAGTTGTTAGAAAAATCCAGACATCTGCACATCAATCATATTCACATACTACCGTTTGAAATATGATTTGGTGCATCTGTGTTGCAAAACACTGAGTGTAAGACTAAGTTAAGAGCTGTACTTTAGCATCTCGTTATTTGGAGATGCTTACTTAGCATCTTTCATTATCCGGGTGTACTTAATCAAGTCCTAAATTAGGTAAGATTTCTATCTGTAAGCATCCTTTAATAGGTTTGTTGTTAGATGTATTTTTTTAATGGAATAAAACTAGATGGAAAGAATTTTACTACTTTTTGTTTGCAAATGAACAATCCTCACACCCAAATTGTCCCAGTTCCTTCAATTTGTCCTGTTAAAAGCTTTAATATTAAGAACACAAGAAGTTGCCAGAAGACTCAGGACAGTCAAGCTAGAAGCAGCTGACAACATACTACAACACAACCTGATTCACAGGGGTTTTAGCTCTTTCTCTCAGACACCAGATTGAGGAAAGCAACTGGACATGTGCAATATTAATATGTAGGGAAAGTAAAAACACAGCTTTGGATACCTTTTTCTTGCAATACATACAGCCCATGAACTCAAAGCACTGAGATTTTGAGACGTGGCTTGAGAAGACTTAAAAAAACCCAACTGTCAATTAAAGAAAGCCCAGTTCTGCAGGGACTAGCAGGAAGCTTGTAGCTATTTGGCTTTTTCATCAGTGATTAACATTAAAATTACTGTTGATATAAAATGAGAACAGGGAAGTTATACATTAGCACTCTTAGCTAACTCTTGTTAGCGGGGCAACGAAGCTGGTGAGGGGTCCGGGGGACAAGTCTTATGAGGAATGGCTGAGGGAACTGTGGCTGTTTAGCCTGGGGAAGAGGAGGCTGAGGGGGAGACCTTATCACTCTCGACAACTACCTGAAAGGAGGTTGTAGAGAGATGGGGACCGACCTCTTCTCCCTAGTGACAAGTGAGAGGACGAGAGGAAATGGGTTCAAGTTAAGCCAGGGGAGGTTTAGGTTGGATATTAGGAAAATTTTTTTCACTGAAAGGGTTATCCAACATTGGAATAGGCTGCCCAGGGAGGTGGTGGATTCGCCATCCCTGGAGGTGTTTAAAAAAAGGGTAGACGTGGTACTTGGGGATATGGTTTAGAAGTGCTTTTGTCAGGTTAGGTTAATGGTTGGACTTGATCTTAAAGGTCCCTTCCAACCTTAATGATTCTATGATTCTTGGTAACCTAGTTCGAAAAAAACCCAACCTAACAAAAAACACCCCAAAACCCGCCCAACCAAAAAAAACCCAGACCATAAACCACACAAATTTTAAACATGGTCAAATGCAGTTGTCTATCAGAAAACATTTTACAAGAGACTGACTTATGGCAATGGCCAAGGTATCAATGTATCAAATAACAGGAGTTCTTGGTGGCAGAAAAATGTTCATGCAATTTTTTGCCACATAAAAAACCCCCAGAGTAGTGGGTAGAAATACAAAGCCTATTTTATTTCAACTCATGGCCTTGTTGAAACCACAAATACTACATGCAGTACCGGAGTTCTTATTCTTAAAAGGATGCTGTGAAAAGGGAGATACATAAAAGTGCTACAAAAATGACTTTAGAACTGAAGTAAATACACAAGTGAATCTGTTCACCTAATCAAAAAGATTGATGGTGACTTGATCACTGTGCTGCTTTGTGGGAAGAAAATACTGCTTAATAAAGGCTCTTTACTCAAACAGAGGAAGGCAGAAAAAAGCAATTTTCAAACTGTCTTTTTTTTTTTTTTTTAATTAGAGTGAGGCCAATTAACTATTAGAACATACTACCAGAGAGTAGTGGAACCTCTGTGACATCTTTGAAACGTGCGTGGTATTTTTTTTTTTTTTTTTGCAAGGACAAACTGCTGGGCTCAATATGGGGTAAGACCTCTCTAACAGGTACAGAAAATTAAATTACACGGTCTAATGATCCCTCTGCTTTGAAGGCTACAAAAAGGTTCCTAATGCCTGAGTTTCACAACTGGTGCTACATACCAGTGAAAAAGGTTTGCTGCCGGCCTTAGCTGCTTAAAACATATTGTTCCCTTGGTGTGCTATCAGTTCTGGAATGTATCACATTCCCAACCACCTGCCAAGAACGTAAGTAGTCAACACATGATTCATACTAGCATCTCCTTAACAACAAACGCAGGCTTAAGCATTATTAAGTCTTCCTAAAATGGCTGCCTTATACCTTAAGTGAATCAAGACAATACAGACAGATAAGAGACTACCTGATTGTGCCTTTACCAAATTTATCTTTTGTGGATCAGCAAGTGCAAACATTTTTGCCAGCAGAACCAAACCCAAGAAATGTGTTAGTTTTTAGGAGGTCCGCTAAGGACCCCTCCCCAATGTCACTATCCTTCACTGACATAGCTAATAATTTCCTTGGATGCATCTCATTTGAATAACTCGATTTACTTATATGTAAATGAGAGAGATCTTGAAATTCATTTCCCTCAGCTTGAACCTATTGTGGCAGTAGTAGCAATTCTTTTCAGTATTGCCCTTTCTGACAGGAACAAATAAAAAAAGCAAAAGTCCAAAGGCCAGCTACGTTAACAACTAATGTGTTCACATCTATCATGTGCAACTGCACTGCCTCAGGCCAAAAAGCAAATCTAGCTAGGTGAGGAAGTGTCCCACAGAAGTACCACCTTCCACGTTATTTCAGCATTGCCAGCTGCCAAAAGGTAGAAAAAAAATGGGTTGCTTGCTTCTGTTTCTCTAACTTGACTTCTCAGCACAGGCATGGAGCATCCAGACTGGACTCTTTCTCCTAGCTAAAACTCTGTCTCATAACATCCCCATTAGGAGGTAGGATAAGACTCAGTTAGGTCTTGCTCCTTTTGTCTTTATAAAGGGTTTCACCAAAACAGGGTAGGTTGTTATCAAGATAGTAACAACAGGATATTATCTGATGAATACTGTGGTTCAAAAATACAGAGGAAAAATGAGTGAGACTTGACAAGAAAAAAAACAATGGGTTATGAAAATAAAAATAAAAAAATAACCTAAGAACAATTTTCTTTGAATTCTCTTTATCTATTCTTCCAGGTGGCCTCAACTACTGCATACTACTGAACTCCTGTGTGCAGTCTTTTTATTTTCCATAGTTTCTGGGTCAGAAATTTGCTCTGCCACGAGTCTAAGGAACACCAAATACCACTTGGGACTCTACATAAAAATATGGATTTAATATTAAAGCACTTCAAAGAGAAATTATAATCCAGCACACTGTTTTGTGAACAAATAAAAAGAAAATACGTTATATTCCATTATCATAGCTTAAATTAGAATATCCAAGAAGAAACATTGCTGTAGAAATAAAATCAAGCCGTTTATCCTTTAGAAGAAATAAGGTTACCTTTTCAGCATTCATATTTTAATGCAAGATACAGTATTTCCTGTTGTTTCACCTATCTTAAATAAGAAGCAAGAACTCCAAAATTTAACTTCATCTTATGAAACTAAAAACCAAAAGAGATCAAAACTAAGATACCACTTCCTAGTAAGTTAAGGAACACGCAACTAAAGTTTCCTGGATTCTCCTTTCATATAGAACACCCTTTTAAACATGATGGTATATCTCTCAATTCACTAGTCCTGCAGAAATACTTCTCAATAAATAGATAATAAAAATAAATTAATTTTGATCTGATTTAAGAGCTTTATATCCTTTTGAGGATATTGAGTTTACGACCAGAATTTGATGGATAACTGCAGCTTGAACATTACACATTTTAATACCATTGCGAAAAGTATGAAGTCTTTTGCTAAAGGAAAGTTAACAATGCATTACAATGGACCAAAGTCAATATGAAAACCATGTGAAAACCAAAAGAAATACTCTGTTATTTCCTCCCTTGACTGTCTAATTCCTGTTACTCAACTCAGTCAACAGAAGGCTGACATGATCACACCATCATAGTGACTCAATTCCTCCAAAACAGTCAAAGGAGTTTTTAAAAATTAGACAACTAAGTCTAATTAGTTATTCTAAGAATGTTGGATGAATTTAATTTTCATTGTTTTCTTGAAAGACAAGGCAGTCTTAGATTTTTCTTCTCATTACTACAGGTTCATGAATCACCTGCTTACATGAAGAAAACAAACCTGAAAGAGCAGCTTATTCCCCCCCTCCTCTGGGAAACGTGTAAGAGAATTACACAAGGAAGCCCAGACGCTTCACAAAACTTTAAATCCCAATGTCATTAATCATTTATGCATGCATCACAAGGTGACTGCATAATGTTAAGGGCATAACTGGTCACATTTATTTGACACAACAGAGAAAAGTATCTGAAAAATTACTTGAAGTCCTAAAAACAACATGCAGAGGCAGATGAAGAAAGACATACTGAAATATTCACACAGACTTGCTTTACTTTTTTTTTTTCTTGTTCAGAAGTTAGTCTGGACAAGACTCACATCATTCTGACATTATCAACCATAATGTAACTACTACTTTAAAGAAGAATAATAATGGACAAGCCCAAAGATGTTTTAAAGTTGACAAGAAATTATTTTAATTTATAATTGAAGTTAACTTCAACTTAGAAATAACTTCTCAAAAACAGCCAATGTCTTAAATTCACATTTTAGTGACTGAATATTTAATTCTTCCACAGATGAATTTAACACAATAAAATATCAGCCGTGGCATATCTATTCCCCTTGATAATCTTGTTCTATTAATTCAGATAGACATGGATTTGGTTTTCTTAATTTACTGAAAAGACATAGCAAATCACATTGATACATAACTAAGTTAAAATTGAAAAATTTTAATCCCTAGATAAGGTCAGATTATCTTCATGACACAGGTTTGATAAACAACAAAATTATTTTCTGAGTCAGGTTTCTGTTTGTTTGAATTTCCCTTACTTCTAGGTCCAAAGACTAGAAAAGGCTAGCAAGGCAGCATATATGCAACATGCTCCGTTTTTTAGGAAATGCAGCAGAAGACAGTCTGTTGCCCTTCAGAATATATCATATAGATAGTATTAGAAGTAAAACAATGCAAATGCTCAATCTGCATTTCTGCCTTATGAAGCTGATTCTTTGGGACTACCTGAAGCACTTCTAAACAACAGATTTATATATATATAATCTTGATACATACAGACATGCGTGCTCCCTCTTTTTTCTTCAGTGTCAAAGGCTCTCATTGGAGTTTTCCTTTATCCTTTCAAAGAAAGATCTAAACAAGGGATATACAACTAAATCTAAGCTAGCAAACTAAGCAATCCATGGTGTGATTGTCTAAACTGTTCCTTTTGTATTTTATGAGCACTGCCTAAAACCACAGTCTTCATCCTGCAATAGATTTTATGTATATGCTTAAATTAAATACTGTAAAAGACATACACACGAGTATAGTTAACCATGTCCCTCAACCTTGCAGGATTAGCACGGATCTATAATTCTGCAACCCATATTTAGACAGAACAAATAATAAGGGCCTTAAGCTGCAGCAAGAAAGATCTAGCATTAAAGGGTAGTGAAACACCAGAACAAATAGAAAAGGGCATGTAAGAAAAATCTCCCTACAGGGAGGTTTTTAAGAACAAATTAGGCAAATACCTGACAAGAATGACATTTATAGTCAAACCTACCTTGCAAAGAGAACATAGATAAAAAACCTCCAAAGATCAATTCAAACTTAATTTGTCTTGGTTCCATGCTAAACTGTAAAGTCAAGTAACAAATCTATCCAAAAATAAGTCTCCCAAAATTCCAGATGCATTTGTTAAGTGTTAAAAAAAGTGGTTGAAGTCTAAAACCTACTCTTCCTGAACACTGAGACTGGGATCAGCTAAAAGAGATCACCATCCAACAGTCAATAGTGTCACTAAGCAACACCAGAACACTGCTTACTGCTATCATGGTTGAGTATGTTTGTTTTGAAATACTGGAGGAAAAGATGAAATCTAAAGAATGAGCAAGTAAAGCCATTGCTCAATAATCTATCCATTGTAAAACCAGACAAATATTTCTATGGCCCTAAAAAGGGACAATATAACACAGTCCTAAATTCTATTCTACTTTACTGCTATGCAGTATATCCACATCTAATATGCACCACGTATTGATTTATTCATAGATTTTAAAGAGAAGCTGAGTAAATTTGCCAAAAAAGTTCTGGGCTGATACCTTAATAAGGATGTATCTCAGCTGCAGTAGTGTTCAGAAGTCTGCATTCTAATGTTTCACTTAAAAGCCACTTCAGCTCCTCTATAAAAGTGAATGTTATAGGTCTATCCACCTACAAAGTATTATAAGAATTCATTTAGTCTTATTAGCAAAATAAAGAAGGGGAGCATCCCTCTAATATCTGAAAGGGGATAACATTGAAGAATAAACAGATTATATGGTACATCTGCTTCAGTATCAGAACAAGCAGCTTGAAACTGACATGTTGTGAAACAGAAAGCAATGAACGGTCCAAAGACAACTATGTAACTGAAATTTAAGCACAGTCTAGGAACAGACTCTGGATTCTGAACACGAACAGCAACACCTGGAAGCTGTACACTAGAACACCTTCCTATCCATAATCTCAACAGTATCAAGATCTACTGCTACGTTAACTCTGATGAAGCTACTTCTTCCCCTATCTGAAAAAGTCTTTAAACCACTTCACACCAAGAAAGAACATTCTTGATGCGCCACCAGTTATGCTGTTTTGCTTCAGTCACTTGGGCTACTTTGATAGTTTTACTTGTATTCGGATTCAGAATTGCACTCAGAATAGAGTGCAGACCCAATTTCCAAGCTGAAAATTCACTCCTGTGGGTACTGTTTTCAAAGGCAAGGAGCATTTGCCTTTCTGTATCTGCAGGTTCAACCTATGTTCCTGCGGATGTATGTTTGTCTAGCAGCAAATGACAATGATACAGTTTTGGACAAACATACATCCATAGGAACATACCACTGGAAAGAACTGAATGAATTTGTCTTATCTAAGCTTAGGACTTCTTTCTAAGACAGACAGAATCAATTTAATTCTGCCAACGTCATCCAGAAAACCATGTTTTTAACTGAGGTTAACTTAGAGCCCACTTCTTTCAGATCCTGTGCTGCTTCTCTTCTATCCTTTGACAACACTGAATAATGGTTCTGAAGTTACCTGGTCACAGTTTCTCATCAGAAAGCCTCTCACCACTGAAGGATTGGTATCTCCCCCTATTCAACTCCAATCAGGTGGGCATCTGTTCTAATTGGGAGAGGTAACTTTGAAAGATCATTAATTCTTTGCCCAATTCTTCAGAACACTGGGACTTATTAAAGGAATTAAGACTTACCGAAACAGCTTTATCTAACATTTAGTGTTAAAAATAATGACTGTAAACAGGCATAATATAAATATACATGTGGCACTTGAGTGGGAGGAGCCGAAGACTTTATCTTCAGTTACACTTTCTGTAACTTCAAGATCAGTGACACTGTATGGCTGTAACCAAATGTTGAATCTGGTCTTCAAGCTCTAAATGGAAATGAACCCACAGGGATGTACATCTTCATTTTGCTTATGTTGCAAAACAGTGACACCCACTGGCAGCAACAGTTTAAATATTTAACTGTGGCAATTTGGATCTACTTGGTAAGAGTTGCTAAGATGTTTCTTTTGAGAAAAATTCATCATAGTGACAACCACACACACTTACCTGTTGAGTCAGCACTACTGTCTGAGTTTTCAGAAACTGAAATACTAACAGCATCTGGAGTAACTGCAACGTAACCCTCTGGAGGAAGATTCACTGTGTACATTCTCCTTGGAGACAGAATTGTATTGTCACTACCTACAAAACAGAAAAAACAAAATGCCTGGCTATTGATCTCAGTATAGATTTTCTCAAACATTTTCCCAACTACAGCAATGATAGAAAGTGGTCTTGAAAATCCTTACAGAGAAAAACAAAGTGGGAGAAAGTCAGTTGCGGAACATCTACAAATAAATAAATACTCCAAAGGTTAGTTCTTTCCACCAGAAACACTTTTTTTTTTCCTTCCATCAGACAACTCATCTGTCCTAACTTCAGAAGAAGCTTCCAGTTACAGTGATACTTTAAGAGACATTATAAATTTTTCCCCATTCAGCATGAGCAGATGCTATTTAAGAACTGTTTCCCATAAGTTGGATGGATGGAGAGATACAAGCTGATTATGAAGTGACAGAAGCAATAGAAAAAGAATCACCAAACTGGTTTGTCCATTTGCAGACCTTTTAAAGACAGCCTATGCTGTTCCGAAGGGTGCAAAGATGAAGAGAGTTTGAAAGCCACACTTGACTATCTCTCAGCAGTGCCTGCCCAAGAGGGCTCAACCCCTCATCCTTTCTCTGCTTCTTTCTGGGGTGGGTGGGGAAAGAGTGCCAAGGGCCAGTTTTCCAACTATTTCACGGTATAGGAAACGATTTGTGACGATGGCAGTAGACTGGTTTTGTAGGATTTCTTTCCCCTTTAAAAGGTATTTACATGCAAAAGTAGCAGTATAAACTTTTCATTTGTTCACAAGACAAGAAGCCACTCTGTAGGAATGACAGAGATGCATCTCTGCTCCAGTTACACAAAACCAGCCCAAATAGCGGACTGTATTTTTTGCTCAGTAGTAACAACAGTAGAGCTCAACTACAGGGAGACAAAAGCCTTTCCAGAAGGCCAGGATGTTCAGGCTGTCTCCAGAGGCTGCGACGTAATTTTAAATGGTTCAGTGTGTTTTTTACACTCAGCCAGCTCCATAAGCCATCAGAGACACAGCATAGCCTTCCCTTCTTGGCGACAATTTGCCCCTTTAAAACACACAGACAGAACTGTTAAAATAACATACAGTAAAAACATCTTTGGCAAGTAGACATAATTCACCTCCTTACACCACAAACTCGCTCCAAGATCCCAGATGATCCCAGTCCATTAGCAAGCTGCAGCTATGCTTGGACTAATACCTAAACATTTAAAATGCAGTTGTACCTGACAGAAATAATTCCTGCTAGGGATCCATGTTTCTAATATGTAATTTAACCATATACATTGTATGCAAATATGTAATTTAATATACACTGACATTTTTCAGACAGCACTTTAAAGAGTTCAAGATGACTGATCACCTTACGTATCTATGATAAAGCAGATTTTGGAACATCCAAGACACTTTTGAAAAGCCGCATCACATTTGTTTTCATCATCAGGATGTAATAATTTTGTTTTGAGAACACATTAGAAAGTTATTGTTTTTTCTTGAACAAACTGATATTGATGATGCTTACTTTAAAGGATAACAAAGGAAAAGAAATAAATAATACAACAAGATGAAGAGCAATTATGTGATTTGGAAAAAGGTCCACTAAAAATTAATGTGGAATAATTCTTCAACAGATCCTTTCTATGAAGATGATGCCAAGTCACTGAACTGGCAGTACTTGCA
>VZSZ01006784.1:4019-31717 GCA_013398815.1 Ibidorhyncha struthersii | reverse complement strand
TGATTAATGATGAAGTGCTAATTGGTGATAGTTTTAAATGTATAAATGTTTGTTGAGTTACTCCCTTCTGAACAATTTCAAGTTTTCCCTTTTTCCCTTTATATTTAGGTTTTGTAAAACAAAGATGACCATGAAAATGTTAAACTCAATTTGCAGCAGTCTTGACCGACTCAAACCCTTTAATCATGAAAGGAGTAGATATATTGGGATATTAACTTCCCAGGAAAAAACAGTTACACATGACAGAATTTGAGGGACTATCTGCAACACCTGTCTTACAAAGAAGAACAGTAACAACTTTTACTATGTAAATGAGTGATGACTCAGAACAAGTTTTTAAGTCAAGCTGTTTAAATGGGAGTCCTTAAATTACATATTTATTCACCCCATACGCATCTTCATGTAGTTTACAAATCACAAATCAAGCTAATGCTGTGCAAGTATGTCAAATCAAACTGTTACCATATCATAAAAAAACCAACACAGTATACACATAACTGTATAATCTCAGTGTATCAGCAAATCTCCCATTCTCAAGCTATTAAGTCTGGATTTTTCCAACCTGGGGCCATGGTCTCCTTGGGCTAAAAAGAGATGGGTTGGTTATAAAGTCAGAAAACATTGCTGCAAAGCAAATAGCTAAGCTTATAAAAATGTGACATAAAAAGGGTTTTTCAACTAACGAAAGTAATCAGATACTGGAGATATTAAAGAATGCTCTTTTTTCTACTTGCTAAAAGTCATAAATCCCATTTCTGAAGTTTTGTTTGGAAGAAAACCAACTAATGCATCTAAAGGATGTTTACAAAACCAAAAGAAGAACAAACATTACTCTTAAAGGCAAACTAAGATTCCAGAATAAATATTTTGAATTGAGTTGTCTCCTATTCATGTTGTTCTCCACAACATTCCCCACACGAAGAGCTCCTTTGCATGTAAATCATCCTTGTGCACAGAGTAGGGAAGCGCATTTAAACTATGCTGTTACCAAGGTTACATCTGGAAGTATGTCAGTAGCTTGGCTAGCTATGTTATCTCTTGCTGTCCTACTACAAAGAAGTATCAGACCTTTTAAGAAGGAGCTGAGGGTAAAGCTTCCATCTCGCCTTAGCTATGTAAAATTGCCAACGGACCGCTCTGTCATCATCTCAGGCAGACGCAGCATATTTTGTTTTAAGGTGATTTTTCAGTATCCTTAAACTTTCCCCTACCTGCAGCTCAGAATGGTGGCACATAATGCTAGCGTGGCTTCCAGATCAC
Source organism: Ibidorhyncha struthersii (assembly GCA_013398815.1). Classification (NCBI taxonomy): domain Eukaryota; kingdom Metazoa; phylum Chordata; class Aves; order Charadriiformes; family Charadriidae; genus Ibidorhyncha; species Ibidorhyncha struthersii. Next base: position 30,457 of record VZSZ01006784.1, on the reverse strand, counting down.
GTCAACACAACGCACGCTTGGGTACACCTCCAGTACAGACATGGCCAGAACACACATTCATATAATCTTAGTCCTCTGCTTGCTGGTAAGACTGATTAAACCCTGGGCAGAGACTAAATCACTTCCAGCTTTTGTGGTTGGGTTGACACTGGCCAGGAGCCAAACTCCCCCCAGATACTCGCTCACTGCCCTCTCGGCAGTGCAAGAGTGGGGTGGGGAAAAATGGGAAGAACAGGAATGACAGACCTCATGGGTCAAAGACAGAAAGATCACTTACTAACTACTACTGTGGGCAAAACAGACTGAATTTGGGAAAATTAAGTTAATTTACTGCCAATTACTTAAAATATTTTTTTACTGTATTGGGAAACAGAAACAAAATAATAAGAAGGAAACATTAAAATACTTATGAAAAACACCTTTCCTTTCCAGCTCATATTAGAATCATAGAAGGGACCTTGAAGATCATCGCGTTCCAACCCCCCTGCCATGGGCAGGGACACCTCCCACTAGACCAGGTTGCTCAAAGCCCCATCCAGCCTGGCCTTGAGCACTTCCAGGGATGGAGCTTCCACAACTTCTATGGGCAACCTGTTCCAGTGCCTCACCACCCTCACAGTGAAAAATTTCTTTCTGATATCTAATCTAAATTTACCCTCTTCCAGCTTGAAGCTATTAACCCTTGTCCTGTCACTACATGCCCTTGTAATAAGACCCTCTCCAGCTTTCTTGCAGGCATCCTTCAGATACTGGAAAGCTGATACATTCACTCCAAATTTCTCTCCTCCCCGCACACTATCGCCACAGGCTACACTCGATCTTCAGTGAGGCAACGAGCAGCACAAGGTGGTGGTGGTGGCTGTTCACAGTCAGTCTGTAATGGTTTCCCTCTGCTGCTCTTTCCTTCTCACTCTTCCCCTGTGGCAGCTGGGGTTCTCCATGGGCTGCAGCCTTTCAGGAACATCTGCTCAACCACAGAGCACGTCCTCCTCCTCTGACTCTGGTGTTCCCACTGTTGTTAGTCACTCCTCTCTCAGGAGCGTTCTCTCCTTTCTTAAACATGTTATTACAGAGGTGCCCCCACCACAGCTGCGGGGCTCAGCCGTGCCCTGCAGAGGGTTGGTCAGAGCCGGCTGGAACCGGCTGTGTCTGGCCCAGGGCATTCCCGGCCTCTCCTCACAGAGGCCTGGGCACCGGCACTCCATGCAGTTTCACAATCTTACACAGAAGTTTTGTCTTTCCCATGAAGTGCTTCCCTGCAACTCAGAAAGCCTTGGTCACCTACGGCTGTGTTCCCACAGAGCAGAACTCATACAGCAAATACAATCAGAATCATAGAATTGTCTAGGTTGGAAGGGACCTTTCAGATCATCAAGTCCAACCATCAACCTAACACTGCCAAAACCACCACTAAACCATGTCCCTCAGAACCATGTCTACCTGTCTTTTAAGTACCTCCAGGGATGGTGACTCAACCACTTTCCTGGGCAGCCTGTTCCAATGCTTGATAACCCTTTCGGTGAAGAACTTTTTCCTAATATCCAATCTAAACCTCCCCTGATGCAACTTGAGACTATTTCCTCTTGTCCTATCGTGTGTTACCTGGGAGAAGACACCAACCCCCACCTCTCTACAATCTCCTTTCAGGTAGTTGTAGAGAGAGAGAAGGTCTCTAGAGTACCCAAGTCCCAAGATCAGCTAGAACATCTTGTAGCCTCCCCCAAACAACCATCAAGTGAGCCCAATGTGACCAAGACTGTGATCTTTTCCACAAAATTATCCCTTGGAAACACCCGGCTGTCACTTCTGCAAATAGAATTAAAGAGTTCATCCCCCACAAAATCAATATTCTGAGTAAGCACTTACTGCACGGTGTTACAGTAGATATGATCTGGATAAAAATAAGGCTTGAAAAAGGTCTGTTATCTCCTTTGAAAAGTCTGTATTACAGTACATCTTTACTTATTATGTAAGCTAGAACATGACGATGTTCTAGCTATTAATATTTATTACGTATAAGTGAGACTGAGACTACAACCTGAAAACTATAACAATCCCCAATGCACATATAGGTCATCTTTACCTCTACACAATATAGATGCATTATCACTTTCCCCTTCATTGACTAACAAGACAAGCTTCTTTAAAGACAGTGCATAGGTAAATCCTAGGCAAGACAGTTTGTCTCCTCCAAAAAATCTTCATAAATTGAAGTGTAGCAAAGGTGGTATCAGTGACTAACTGTACATACCTTGAGGGTCCTCCTGAGCTGTGGTACTGGAAAATAGTTATTTTTCCAGTTGATCAATGTGAAGACATCAAATTGCCCTTCATCAGCATGAACATTATAAAACAAATCTGGTGATCTTAAATACATCCCCATCCCCCAATGTATACACATTTTTGTTCAGCTGATATCCAAGTTCCTGAACATCAAGCTATAGTTACTTCAGTCTGTCATGGTAAGGTATGAGAGTAACTTCAGGGAGATGAGGTTTTATATTGTGTAAAATCATCCTCTGTTCACAGGTTGACTTTCACAGGATTGTTTTCCAGTCTCAAGTCAACACACACTAGAATGCTTTCCAGAAAAGCAGAACCTTTTAGGTCCAGTAATCTCCTGTGCAATCGGAAAGTACAATCCTTTTCCTTGGAGTGCTGCAAAATTTCTGCTGCTTGACCTCAGTCTTCAGTAGGATTCTCTCCCTCAATACTAGGTAAGTCCCAGTGGGTAGAGAGAAAAAATGATGATGATAAGCAACCTAGCAAAGAACAGGCAGTCACTTACTGCTGGTCATTTGTTTTACTCAAATGATAACCATCACACAATAATGGAAACGTTGTGCTACTGTGCTGGGTGATTGGAGTAGTTGATGAATTATTTCTGTACAAATTTACTACTGCAGGTAGGAACTTGCTTCTCGCAAACTTACGGCATTCCCTTACACAAAGCTAATAAATATAGTTTAGTATTACAGTCTAATTCCTTTAGCTTGTTTTAACATCTCCAGTGCCAAAAATCTTACTGCCCAGGCAGCGGAAGCAGGGACAAGTATCCTGAGAAAAGTATAGGGTATAGAGTATGTTGATAACACACTGATGTTTTAGTTGTTGCTAAGTAGTGCTTATACTAAGTCAAGATGTTTCAGCTTCCCATCTTCTGTCAGGGAGGAGATGCACAAGAAAATGGGAGGGAGCATAGCCAGAACAGCTGACTCAAACTGGCCAAAGGAGTCTTCCATACCATATGACACCATGCTGAACAATAAACCTGTGAGGAGTTGGCTCAGAGGCTGGGATGAGCACTGGTCTGCAGGTGGTGAGCAACTCATTTTGTATATTCTTTTATTCTTATTATTTTCTCTTCCTTTGCTGTCCTAATTAAACTGTCTTTNTTTTCTTTTTTTTCCTGTTGTGCTTGTTTTTTTGGTTTTTTTTTTTTTTTTTTTTTTTTTTTAAATTCTCATCTCTACCCCACTAGGAGCAGGGGGTGAGGAGTGAGCAAGGGGCTGCGTGGTGTTTAGTTGCCAGCTGGGGTTAAACCGTAACAGCTGCTGTCACATATTTTATTGGCACCAATACCTCTAAGAAAAGTATTTTCTTCTATGGTGTTCACTTCAGCTTTAACATTTAGAGTGTGTCTGCTATCAGTTTGAATGATAAGTTTCCCTCCTTGCCAGGTAAAACTTCAAAGTGTATAGTTCTATTCCGAATTGCACAGTTACACAGATTCAAATTAATGAAAGAAAAAAAATCAGATAATTAAACAGATACATGTTGTCCTCCGGATCAGAAAATCTTCAAGCAGCAAACTGTCAGAGAACTTCATGGGGAAGTAGTACAATACATTCATTTTATTCCAATACTCTTTTTGATGATACTATTGGTCACTACATACTAGTGTAGACAGCAGTACTGAATTTTTTGACTGACCTTCATTTCTGCTACTTTACTCAGTTATCTTTAAACAGAAAAATTCCACTGTCCTTTGATGTTCAAGAAATAGTGTGTTTTCACTGCATTACCATTTTTTTTCTTTGTAGAAGCCTAGCTGTATGACAGAAGACTGCTCCCAATTCTTAGGGTATATACCATTTGTGTCTGGTAGCATGCTGTCACTCAAGTCAGTTCATTTCAACCTCCCTCCCGACACTTCACATCACCAGAAGCGCTTCAATTCATTGGAAAGAGAAAGTTGAGATCACAGAGGTTACTTCCTCTTCTCAAATAATGAAAATTACTACAAAGGAAATGAAGTCAGTACTTATGGGAGTCTTTCCTAAACATTTTTTTTATGACTTGGTGACTCAGTACACTTGATTGGATAAATAAAACTAGGTCTTCAAGATTTATTTTTAAATGAAAAGTCATTTTTCTATCCGTACTCCGTGGGTCCTTGGCCTGTAATGACTTGTGCCAGTTATCACACTGATGGAAAGCCAACAAGACAAATCAGCACAAGTAGTTTCTCTTTCATTCCACCTTTTCCACATGTGAGCAAGTAAGGCTAGTGTATGACAATCTGCACCTGATCCTCATGACTACCAGGCTTCTCAGGAGCTCGGACAAGTACAAGGTTTCACTAGGCAAACCCCTAGGGAGCTAACACCTGGCTACAGCTTGGCACAGACAAAGGGTCTGGAACCAACTCCTACAGCAGCTCCCCTCCCAGCGCTCTCCCCTGTGGACAGCATGCAAATTGAAAAGAATGGAATAGTGGAAGGGTAGCTGCTGGCCAGCCTTACAGTTTGTCCTTTCCAACATACTAAGACAATGACTAGATGGTCAGTGAAACGGACACAATCATCCAGTGGTACCCATGAGTTTGGTGGGATGGATTCCCAGCCCCTGGCAGATAAGTACGTTTTAGTATTTTTTGAAAGAAAGGACTACTTAGTAGGTGACAAGCTATATTTCAGCCTTCCTGTTCAAGCATAAGTATGATTAGAAGGGAGGGAGAATGGAAAGAGGAATAATGACAACCTCCAAATGAATGATGATCCATGCATTCACGTTGTATTAAATGTCTCAAATACTTCTACCAATATTGCCAACTCAGTTACCTTTTTGTTAAGCCCTCTGCACTTTGGAAAAAACATCTACTTTGGATTTTATTTATTCTATTTTTAAATTCTAGTTTGTGATTTAAATTAACTTTCAATTTTACTAAAATCTACTGTACTAAGGTTCAAACACCTGTTACAAGTTATCTTTAACAGTTCCTTACTCAGATTCATCATCCAATTGATAAGCATGTAACTATAGTGTTGTTACCTGGCAGTACCAAGATCTTCAACTCCTAAAATTGCTGTGCGGGTTTATTCACAATGAAAGGCAAAGCCTCCTTCCTGAGGGCTTTAGAATACGGTGGGTTTTTTTTGTGGCAATTATTTGCCCAGAATTATTTCTCAAAGCTGTCTCATTATCTACTCCGCAAGCTTAGTGAAGTCTTTCTCATACAATAGCGTTTTGCCACACTCTTATGATTTCTCTCATTCTAAAGGCTAGTAGTTTGTTCCCACAAAGACATTTGCGCTTACAATTTTTATGGCCATGTATTTATTTCAGTGGAGACTGCAACTTCTTCAGTATAAAATTAACATTCTCTTCCACTGAATACTAGGCCTTACCATATTCTCATTTGTATTAACAGCAGGAATCCAATTTCTTTAAGAGCTGAAACAGGTACAAGATGACTTAACAACAAATACAAAAGTGTTTGGTTTTTTCCTAGTTTAAACTATGCCATAGGTCATTATCTATCTATATAAAGGAAAAAACCCCACAGATAAACAAGGCACTGTTTTCTCTTGCTTTTCCTTCCTTACAAGCACTTTTTGTGGCTCATAAAGATGACATCACCATCTAAGTTTGGTTTAAAACACATCTTTAAACCATTCTGTTTTCTGTTCATATTTCCAGTGGAATAATTGCAATGTTATCTATGAGAGTTACATTGTCAAAGTTGGAATTTACAGACCTCATTACATCAAAGTTTTCAGGGAAGAGGGGGAAGGGAAGAGGTTTGATGCTCAAAGGACAAGAGCACTAAAAGAAGAAAAACAACTTGAGAAAATCCTCAGAAGTACTTTCCCATTATTGTCTTTTCCTTCAGCTTGATGGAACCCAAAAAACTTCAGAAGAAAATTGAGGTCAATAAAGATATACCCATTTTCCAAAGCCCAAAGTTGGGATGGGAAATTAGTAAAAAACAGGGAATAAGAGAACTCAAATTTATTTCCTTCACCACCTCCCACATGTATACTAATTCTTAGATTTTATTTTTTTTAAGACACTGGACAAGCTGTATTATAGCCCATTTTATTGGAGACAGGACTTACCATTATAACTTAGCCACAGTTTCATTACAAGTGGCAGACATTCTTTGTCACAGAGAAAAAACAGATTAAAAAATGTAGAAATCCTTCTTCCTCTGGTTCTCACTCATCATCTGAGGAAGTATTTTCACCTATGAACGGTTAAAACATTTAAATTCCCTTTGAAAAACTAATGAAAACAAAGCACAATACAAAGTGAGAGTGAAGTAGGGAAAAAAATCTTGATCAAGGAAACCAAGAAACAATACTTTCCAGAGCAGAAGCCAACTATGGGCAGATAACAGTTTTAAAATTATGAGACAGCTAATTTAAAAAGTGGTACAAGCTATTTTTTGTTTTCTGAAAGTTTAATATATGAGGTAATGATGAAAAACTATACAGCTAAGTGTTAAGTTATTTAACTTAAAAGCTTCAGTGTCTCATATGCGCCCTGGTATATGATTACAGGCAATATTTTTATTAAACATCTAAGAATTCTAGCTGTATAAACAGAAGAATAAAGCTACTTAAAAATGTTAAGTTAGTACTCAGCTCAATTATTTCTCCTAGTGCTGCAGATGTTATTTGTTCAACACAGTTTTCAAAAGCCAAATAAATCCCTGTCAATCAATATTTTTTTTTTTAAATAAGCGCAACAACACTGAATCCAAAAGGCCATGTCTAAGTTGCAATTAGTTAATTACCCTCACTGATTAAGTGATTATGTCATTACTGGGACTCACCTGAAACTAGACCAGGAAATAAACAGATGTGCTCATCAGAATAAAAGTAAACAAAGTTTAAAGTTCTAAATCTTTTTTTTTCTTCCCAACATACATTCTTTTATTCCATAATTGAAAGTCATCAGAAAGAGGCCATTCCTGTTTGTGTACAAAAACAATGCAAACCACAGAAGCACAAAAAGTTATGGAAATTCATCAATACATTAAAAATAATTTAAAACAGGGAAATAAGGTAGACAGTGAGAACATTAACACACACAATTACTACACTACAACTAGATTCACCTCAGGAATGTTTATCAGCCCTTCTCTAGCTGAAACAAGTCCATTTTACCAAGTTTTTATACAGCCATTTTTCTGTTTCCTTTCAAAAAAGAATTAGTTTTCCTACAGCTGGCTGCATTTAGGTTTAGAGCTTGTTTACACTTACAGCTAAAGCTGGCATTTTCTACTCCAATTAGGCAACTGCTACATACTATTAGATGAGCTACTTGTTAAATTGCTTTCAGTAGTCTCAGAGGCCAGCAGATTTCTCTGTGACAGCTAAGCTGTTTGAGATGAAGAGAATGTACATACAGAAGAAAAATGGAAAAGGAAAGAATCTGCCAACCAGCAGCAAAAAATAATAATAATAATAAAAAAAATCATTGCTAGGGGAACTGGAGACTGAACTACAAAGCTGTTTCTGTCATAACAGAAGTTACAGATATTATACACGCAGCCCACCCAGTGTGAACAGAGACAGGTTTTTTGTTTGTGGGGGTTTTTGCCCACCCCCAGATCTTTACATTACCCCCAAGCATATAGCTACCAGCTGGTAAATACGGTTGGGCACCATTTCTACCATACCACCAGAGGCTGGTGTCTTCAGTCAAATGCTCTACTCACTTCTGGATAGATCTGTCTCATTTTCACAGTTTAATGCCACTGTAATATAGCATGTAATGAGACAATTTTTAAACTCTTGAGAGAACATAACAGTGTATGACAACACTTTGTTGTATAATAATTATAATCTCCATTGCTCTTCGGCTTATTCACAATAGACACCTTTTCAGAGTAATTAACTGAAACGAAGCAGAATTGTTTAACAAGTCTTTAAAGCTGTTTACTACATTGGGTACTGCTAGAGTTTAATTTCTCAAGCATATGCACTTTGTCAATTTGATCAACTAAAAGCTAGGGCTGTCCATGCATATTTTTAGATGAGTTTTGTCTTCTAGGCACTTCTGTCACGAACTTAAGTTTTCTATACTAGAATGGCTGCAATTAAGACAAGATTAGGATGAGTAAGGACACAGTCCCGGTGCCCCAGTGATGATCTGTCAAATGCAGTATACTGTCAGCATTAATAACGTCAATGAAAAAAGTAAGAACACCACACACAAATATAATCACACAGCTGTACTGAATTTTGATGTGAATTCCTTATATAGGATAACAATGCTAAGATATTTCACAGGATAGACAAATTTTTATTTAATGAATATGGAGTAAATTGCATTTTGTCTATTTATAGAGCATAATATGGATTCCCTTTTAAAAAAAAAAACTAAAACTTCAGAGTAATAACTTAGTATTTTTCTTCATTACCTCTTACTTAAATAAATGAAGGAGACAAAAAAGATCAAGTATGTTGTCCTCACAAGATCTGAGACTCTGCCTAAGCTCTCTGCATTTCAATTTCCTTTTTCAGAATTAGGGAAAACACAAAAACCAAAATGGAACAGCACGCTTTATACAGAAAAATTGAATACTATGCATTTCACTTGTAAACAATTATCCATCTTCAGTAACTCTTAAGCCTTAATTTTTATAAGGAAGATGCTAAATATCGGTCAGTAAATCCCAAGTTCTCTAAAAAGTGGTTATAATTCTGACCAAGAAAAAGGCCTGATACTAATGAGACCATTAAAAAAGCCAGTTCTACAATTAGCAAGTCTCTAGTCAGAATCATGCATGTCTACTTTGACTATACGCCATAAAGGCATTAAAAATAATTGGTGAGGTTTTAAAGTATCAACAAAAGTACAGAATTCACAAAACTGCAGACCTCAAGAGAAGCATTCTCCATGAAATTAGTGCTTGTTGGAAGTAGATCCTGCCCTACGAAGGGTCAGAAACAAACAAAACCAATCCTCAGAACAAAATTCAGTCAAAAGCCATATCCAAGTCAGTAATTCATACTTAGAAATGCTTTTTCAGTCTTCTGCCAGACACTTTTTTTTTTTGGTGGTACAGCATTTTATAATACTGCACTTGGAAGCATATTTGCAAGCTTAGGGAAAAAGAAATTAAGTCCTCTTATTTGTAGAAGCTTTCAGTTTTCCATTTGCTCTCTTTAATGCTTTGCCTGCCAAGAAGGCTCTGGTTTATTATATTTATGTGTAACTTTTAAATGGTTTAAGGTAATAAAGCTGGTTATCTAGACCCTGTTTAATGTTATGTTGAAGCAAGAAAAAATCTTTTCTTACATCTTCTGATATTAAGAACTATAGCTCTTATAATGGAAGAATCAGGTTCCCCAAGGGAAGAAGTGTTTAGAAAGTCTTATCTAATTGTCCTGGGGAGGGGGGAAAACCCTATTTTGGTTATATTCATTTTCTCACTGAGTTTTTTGGTAGAATAGGAGGGAAAAAATCTGTTTTAGGACAACTAGAATCCAAAGAGAAGGTTCATCTTAGAATGCCCTTGAATGAAAATTTTGGACACAGGCAGGTGGTTGGATTTGTTGGGATTTTTTTAAAGTCACTTAAAAAAAAACAACAAACTTCTCTTTTCAAGAAATAAGATATAAGCGACTACCCTCCTTCTTTGGGGTTCAGAAGAAGCGTGGCACCTCCACATGTTTTCTCCATCCTTAACAGAATTACTGCCTTCCTAAAAAAATGCAAATACCATTCAGAAGATCACTCTGTAGTGAAAGGACAGCATCCCTCAGAATTTTCCTTCAATCTCCAGTTATTCTGGGTCTTACTGCAAGCCTTAGTTCCACAACTATGTGAGAAGTTTTATGGGACAACCGTTTCTGATACTAAACTATTACTCTTCCAAAACTAAATGAGAACCATTCATTAACATGGGTCCTGATCTTCTACATATTTAAGCAATTCAACTTGATCTCAAGAGAGGCATATAAATGTAAATATTTACAGGATATAAAAGTATGGTCTTTAAATTTTATGGGCAGAAGTCCCTATTATGCTTCAAGATGGCAATGCTGCAAACTGCATTCCAATAAATATAAGAATCTAGGAAGCGTTAGCTTGTGCATATCAGTAATGGTATTTCCACAATCTGTAAATAACTGTTAAAGGCAAGTAGAACATTGTGTTGAGTTTTACAGTATAAACTGTTATTTATCCCTAGAAAATACTTAGGTTTTAAGTCAGCTTCTTTTTAAAGAAATACTCAATTTCTTACTGACACTGAATTAAATTTTTCAGTAGATTCTGTGGGACTGAAATAATCACTTTCAAACTAGGACGAAGTTCGTATCTATACAAAAAACCTAAACCCTCTCATTTTTCATTGTCCATCTTAGACTACTGCTACTTAAATGATCAGCTGTTTCATAGTTATGCCCATAACCTTTGGTCTACAAGAAAGAAGTTACTTAAAATAGTATAAGATCAAAAAATTCAATCAATGCCTTTATGGTTGTCCTTTTCCAAGACCACACAGTTTATAGCTCCAAATCTTATAGCCTGTCACTACACATATACTTTCAGTGTTCAATGCCATAAAATCACAACATGTAAATGACTATTCACGCAAGAGCTCCTTACATTTAAATGAAATCACAGCCAGAGAAGAATGGTTAACATACCTACTGGTTTCACAGACAGGTAACCAGTTTCTCTTTTTTCCCCATGAGTTTGTCACTGCAACCCTCTTCAAAGTTTTTTTTTTTTTATTTTTTTATTTTTTTAAGTACGCATTTGTACAACATCAATCAAGGCAGAACCCTTTCTGTACCACCATAGCATTTGCTTGCCTCCAACAGAAAACAAGCTGAGTTAGTTTGCTGTTAATTTTAAGAACAGCCTTGTCGCTTTGTTGTGAAAATCCTAAATACGAAACTTCTTTTTGCTCCATGTTCCCTTTCCCACAAGTTACATTTCACTTGTATTAGGATTCTGGATCAAAAGCTTTTATTTCATTACCTTGAAGAACATTCTATTACAAACCATGTATAAACAGTTAGAGGAGTTTACAAGGTCAACTAAATTCTCCCCGTCACATTCCACTTCAGTGGGAGTTCGGGCAGGCCCTAATTTATAAGGAATGGTATAGATTCACTACAAATGAAGCATTTTTAGCTTAAGAAATTACTCTATACTCATGCTTATTTAGCATGTGTTCATCATAGGGCCAATAGACTGTTGCCTATTTCAAAAGGACAATTAGTTCCAAATTCTATCAGAAATAATTTTATAGAATAAGCTTAATGCTTTATCAGCCTTTTGAAAATGTGCCTCTCATTAATGACTACACAAAATCAGTACCAGAAGTATTGGTCTAGGAAAACAAAATGGCAAAATGTGTATCGAACGAATGGAACTGCAACAAGTTGAGATTTCCAAACAATCTTCTGTCACAGTAATGGGATGCAATACAGGACAACAGCCACACAATCCTTCAAAAGCAAATTCTACCACAGACACATGTAAGAAAGCCCTATAGCCAATTTGCTACTAGCCATCCTTGTTAAAGATTGGATGGGGGCTTTTTTTTTTTCCAGCACATCTGAACCCAGTCAGGCATGCTGCCACACTTCCTCAGTTTTCTGCATGTCAAAACAAACCATTCTTGTGCTTTGAGAAGGTTATTCTTGAAGATCAACCAGCTCTCCAGAGGTTCTTTGCAATTCAGACCAGTCTTCCATTTGATCCTACCATGCAGTTCCCTGAACAAGACAAACACCTGTTCTTCTGTAGTACAGGGTTCTAATCCTACCACTCATTTTCTCACTTCTTTCAGGAATTTAGTCTCCTGCCCTGAACCACATCCACAACCAGTTCTTCCTTGTTTGAGAGTAACAGGTCTAGCTGAGCACCTCCCCTAGGGAAAGCTTTTTATACTCTCGGGAAACGTGCCTTCACATTTCAAGTCAGTTTTATTTCAATCTTTTTCAATTATGGCAAAATTTGGTTTTAGATGAGCTACAACACAAAGAAATTCAAACTTCTATACTTAGGTACAGAGCCTTTCACCCACAAGTAATACCACAGCTACCTCATTTTGCAACTCCCTCATCTTTTGGCGTAGCATCCACATTTTACAGCCCATTTGAAGAAGGACTTTTACTTACCTGTCAAAATATTCATGTACCACTTTCATTATATAAAAACACATACAAAATAATGCTCTTTAGCAGGGTACTAACATGGTGCCTGAATTGATATTTGCCTTCTGTTTGGTTTGTGTTCCCCACGGGGTTTCTGTTGCAAGATTAGGGCAGGAGGAAGTGTTGGATCGTGTATTCACACTAATCTTTGGGTGTCTCTCTAATAGCTGAGCAGAGTTGTACCAGTATAAGTAGTTTTCTTACTGTTCAACAGACATTACACCAAAGACAGTTTAGCTACTGCTAAATGCTGCATTCAAGCATACACACCAAGACTATTTCTTGGCCTTCACAGGACTTACACACTGACCTCAAGCGTTCTAAGTATTAAGTACCACTAGCACTTATATTCAGATTTGTCTGTTGGTATCAGTAGATGAAAAAAGTAGATGCTATACTGTTTTCCAGTGAAGTAACTATATTTAAAAGCATATTAACAGAAAAAGGACTATGCAGTCTCACCTTGAAGTGACCCACAGGGTGCATCAGTTGATGTGCTAGCATCTGCTGATGACGTCTGAACATTATCCAAATTCTTTTCTTTAGATTTTGAGCCCAGATTTCTGAGAACTGCCTCCTCTTCTCTACTTGAAGTATGCGCAAGAGAAGATGATGAAGTTTCAGCATAGAGTCGTTTCAGTACTTTCCCTATGAACACTGTGGGGTAAGAAAACTTTTTTTAAACAGAAAGAAATGCAGTGTTTTAAAGGTATTTCAAGACTTTAAAAAAAACAACTAATTGATACAAGATAGATTCCCTCATATTCCATGCAAGTCTGTCTTCAGTAGTCCCTACCTCTCACGGTTAAAGCTGAAAATAATGTATTAAGTCCTATACTTGAGTTAGACAAGCAGCTTTAAAACCCCAGAGTTCACTAGCAAGGCTACATTTAAAGTCTTCTATTTGGCTACGGTTTGGCAATAAACTAATACAGTACATTTACAGACTAAATACACATTCATTTAAGATTTCTTTTAAAACAAGATTTCTTCCTACACAAGTTATAATGCTGCTCAAAATGCAGGTCTCTTCTGGCACAGAGTCATTGCAACTGAATCACTCATTAAAATCAGTAAGCTACAACTATTTAATCACACAGAAAAACTAGAAGTAGACAGCAGCAGAAACACATGGTAACCCAATTATTTCTACAGAATTAGCAGTATTCTTATACGCCTCTTCCTCTTATGGGCCCCTTTCTGACGACACTGGCAATCTGCTACTAGTTACTCAAATGTAAGCACCACTTGATTAAAGAAAAGAAATATATGCAAATCTACCCATCAACAAAACTATCATCTTTATATGGATGCATGCATACTTCAGTCACTTGAAATTACATATTATATAAAAATATAAAGGAACACCAAGAATTTTTTTTTATCTATTGCAAAACAACATCCCCAGTTTCATAAATTCTACACAGTCAAGCAGATACTGCAGGATGCGGGGAAGAAGGGAAATGAGAGATTTGGAGAAAAACACATTATCTAAACTCCAATCGTAAATTTAAAATACAGCGCATGGACACTATATAAGCAACCCAATACAGATTCTTAACAAAGTAGTTCTGCCAAGAGAAAAGGACTTACGCTGTTAGAAGAACAGCAGCTCATACTGCAGCTTAACAGAAGAACGTACTATTATCACATAATTGTCTTCAATAAATTACTTTCCTTCATAACTGAAAAAAAGTCACCTTCATCAAGCTGGGAAAACCTTGAACCACCAGTCCTTGACAGACAAACTTCATCTCCACATGTACCTTGGCGATATGCTTCAATTGTCATGTAAATGACTAACTATGGGGGAGAATGTCTTATTAGACTTTTTTTGATCTCTTAGTAGTTTATATGTGATCACTATACTCTTTGCTTGTGCCCAATTTCTTGAATAAATGGTGACCTTATCAAAGGTCTATGACAAGATGTAAGCGTGAAGAAATACTTGTGCAGAAAGCTTTGCTTATGAAGCCCAAATTTCAGTTTTTCTATGCTTATCCATCGCTCAGTGACATGTGAAAAACTGACGAGCTGCCAGCTATGTCCCCATCAAGTAAGTACAATCCATTTTGCAAGTTACGGGTTTAAGACTACCATTCCCAGAAAGACAGACATCAACAAGTGACTGTGCATTTTCATAAGGTTCCCTTGCCAGGTTATTCTACAGCTAGAAAGACAAAATCCAGAATTACTCTCAGAGGACAACTAGAGAAAGTAGACAGAAATAAGCAGTGTAATATGACAAAGTTAACAACCCTTTGCAGATCTCTGACTCTAAAGCAAGTTATCCAAGAGGTTTATCCTGGAACCTTTCCCTGAGTACTGCTACTAGCACTGCAGCATTTTAATGAACTCTGGTATAGCCATTACTAAATGTCATAGTTTAACCCCAGTTTGTAGCTAAGCCCCATACAGCTGCTCATTCGCTCCCCCCCAGGTGGGATGGGAAAGAGCATTGGAGCAGTAAAAGTGAGAAAACTTGTGGGCTGAGATAAAGACAGTTTAACAAGTAAAGCAAAAGCTGCACATGCAAGCAGAGCAAAATAAGGGATTCATTCACCACTTCCAATCAGCAGTCAGATGTTCAGCTGTCTCTGGGACAGCACGGCTCCGTCATGCGTAACTGTGACATGGCAAGACAAATGCCATCACTCCGAAGGTGTGTCACTTCCTCCTCCTTTCCCTAGCTTTATATACTGAGCACTCCATCATATGGTATAGAACAACCCTTTGGTCAGTTGGGGTCAGCTGTCCCAGTGGTGCCCACTCCCAATTCATTGTGCACCCCCAGCCAACTCACTGGTGGGGTGGTGTGAGAAACAGAGAAAGCCTCGGTGCTGTGCAAGCACTGCTCAGCAATAATGAAAACAGCGTTGATAACACGGGTGTTTTCACCACAAATCCAAAAGACATAGCACCACAGGAGCTGTTACGAAGAAAATTAACTCTAGCACAGCCAAAACCAGTACACAAAACTAACATTCAAGCACTTGTATTGAGAAAGCTATTCTTCCAAAGCAAACGATCGTTGAGATACTGATGAATCTATACATGCAAACACATTTTATCCAAATCTGCTGAGGAGAGCCAACCTTCTCACAGCTACAGTAGATTTTATGCTCACCACCTTGAAATCTGATTTCTCTAGTCATCTGTTCAGATACCCCCTGTGTGATAATTACTGGAGGTGACTTAGAAATTAAGTTATATTCACATTTTGAAGAAGGGTACAGCATCATGAAACTTTCAGGGGCAGAGTGCAGCTGGTGTGCAAAGGATACATTTCACAAAGGTTCCCTAGGCAACCTTAGATGTTAACAACATTGGGGGAGTCCAGTGCACTAACTCTAAGAAAAACAGTGCGGAGGATGGAGGGGAGTGGCGACACTGCAGCCAAGCTCTGTGATAAAATGGGAACTTGAGGGTCAAATGGAACCCCTGAAGGTCTTATGGAACTGATAAGCTGCCTAATTGTTACCCTGAGCCAACAATCTGTCATTTTTTTGACAAAATGTATCCTTTGGGTGAACTTTGCTCATTATAATGTCATTATAATACCAAAACACACCTCCGTCCAAAAAACTACCCACCTCCAAGGTGCAACCACTCCTCACGGAGTCTGCGCTCTGAATTTTTTGTAGTCTATACCTTTAAAAGTGAAGCGAGAGAATTTGACACCAATCATAACAAAAGTATGTATGACTAGAGTCCCTCAAGCTCCACCTGAAAGGTAAAAAATAGTATAAAAATAGCATAAAAATAGCTTAGGAGAGGAGGGATGTCAGGGAAGATACCAACGTGATCAGGGAAATAGCATCGCTGACCACCCCTGACCCCTGGGATCAGTCAATGGGCTGAGCCTCTCTTCCCCCCCATAAGGATGCTTGTGGGTAAGATTCGAACACTTGGCTATACCAAGTGTTTCCCCGGGAAACTTATAAAACAACTCTATAGAGATTTCTAACTTAGCGCATTTGTAGCCAGGCTGTATTACTAACATCTTTGGTATTTGCACATGCTTTGCAGACAGTAACTATCACCAGCAATCCAAAAGAACTTGTGTACCTGTTCCTTCAATAAATTACACTTTTCACCAATCTGGCCATGAGAGTTCATAGCGAATGTGACCCAGCTCCTGAAGTGTGGCTGTGCTAGTTCATGGAATGCCGCTAGACTGAATTGTGTATGGTGTTATAAGTGCATCCGTAATTGTGATAGTTCAATATACATATTGAATGCAACTGGACTTTTAACGCCGCATTGGGCATTACTCAGAATCTAAGCCTAGCTGCCCCCAGCCCCTCTGATACAGGCTGGAACGCAAGGGGGTTTATTTTCTGCCAAATTGTTTTGCCCTTTAAGGCAACACCCCCCAACACTCCCCCCCTCAACTTCACTCTTTTTCTTTCCTTTTGAAAAATATAGGCACTATACTCATACCCACAATAGCATTGCTTCAGAAAGCAATACAAGACCAGTTTTGATACATTCATTCCTTCTCATTCACACGGGGCTCTCCCCATCTCTAATCCTTATGCTTGAGAAAGCAAGCTGAAACAAGCCTTAGGAGGGTGGGAATACTGAGGAATGGATTTTCACAAAAATCTCTCTGGCTTAGAAGGAAGTATCTAGATCAGTAGCAGCACTAGATTTACTTCAGCAAAAGTGTTGTTCAGCTGCCAACACCAAAGCAGCATCCAATCCTACAGGCTGTTTTTTCCAGCAGACACAGGAAGAAGCAGCTGGGTGCAGAATGGGTGGAGTTCTTTATTGCCTGCAAAGCTTTCACCGCTGTATCAGTGCAACTCTGCACTGCAAAGTCATTTCTTAAGACGACTAGTAAGTCCCAATAACCACAACAGAATGGAAGTGAGCAGTGGTGACACCTAGGTATGACTAAGTTCCCTGTTTGGAACTAGAGGTATTTCAAGCCTTCTGAAGACAGCAGGAACCAATGTATCCCAGCAGTACACTGTCCTCGGGAGAATAAAGAAGGTGGTATCACTGGAGAGCTGCTGAAAAAAATGACTGAAACTGACTGATTTAGCCTGAACTATTTGGCTATTCTAGCCTGAAAAAAAAAAACCAAAAAACAAACCCAAACCCAAAACCACCAAACCAAAACACCCTTGCCTGAGGTCCTAAACTTTTTGAAAAAATTTGTCCTGTGTTTGAACGAACAAGGAAAGTAGGCTCTGAGGAATATCTATCCTGCCATACTCAGCAGCTTTACATGCTCCAAAGCAGCACTCTGCTTTGCAGTTAAGAGTCTCAGAGCTGAGCTACAGAAACATTTTTCAGATGACAGAGGATGCTCCTTCCTCAGAGTTTTATTGCTGCAATTACTTAAAAAAAGATATCCTGTGATATTCATGAGCATTGGCTTAACCACAGGAGGTTGGTCTTGCCTGATGCTACAGAGCAGCTTTTCTCCCCTATTCAGAACTCTCCTTAACCCGATGTCTTTGGCAGTATGCAGCATCCGAGAAGTCCATCTGGTAAGAACTGCTCAAACATTTAAAAATAACTACCTTTTAACAGGAGATTAGCAATAAAGAAAAATCAAGGAAAAATATCTACTACCAGAGACAAATCTAACCTATCTGAGTTCCAAAATGGGCTAAGACTTGCTCTCACCATACCCATAGCATTGCCAGTTATCTATGGTTATTTGTTGATGTTGGTTTCCAGTCAACATAAATGATGGAGGATCTCTACAGATTCATGTGGCCTTTCAATAGACCAGTCTGGGAACACGTTTCCACTTCTTGTAGCAGACTGATATCTGAAAACAAGCAGATACAGTTTTGAGACGCGTTTTTAAAAAGACCTCATGAAAAGACAAGGGATACCACAGAAAGATGAGAGATACACTAACTGGAGTCAGAACCAACAAAAATTGTCACATTTACATACAGCGTTAATGCACAAGGTACGAGGGAAGGAATTTAATATATTCTACAGGGTAAGTTTTTGAGGACATTCTTGAAAATTGTATTCACATAATACAAAGGCTGGTGTTCCAGTCTGAAAGAGAAACAATAGTTTGAGGGGAATTATCTCTGGAACTGAGCCTGCAATCAAACAGGAAAGAAATGTGAACAGCAATAAGAAGCCAATTACAAGGAAAAAGAGGGAAGCCTTGTTGCACAGACTACTGCAAATATATCTCTCCTCTTAGAACAAAGCAGTCTCCAGAACTAACAGATGAGAAACTGGAAGAGAGGAAAGTAGATAAGCTAAGAGGTTTAGGGGCCAGAAATGGCAGTGATATGGATGCAGCTGAAAGCAACATAGAATGTTTGTTAGCATTAGCTCTGCATTGCTTTCAACTGTCTGTACCTCCCTACAAAATCTGGAGCAGCAGATAATAATCCAAGAAGTTTTATAGGGCATAGACCAGGCAAGATTTAATGAAAGGAAGACTTGAGTTCACCCAATCCATGGTAAGTCTTCAAAAACTACCACAGTAGCTTATCATTGCTCTATTTCTCTGAGGTATAATTGATAGCTCATTACTCCCAGTGTACTGAAGACTAAAGATCCGTTCCAAGTTATCTAGGGAATGTATTCTGCAATGTGAAGAAAAACTTCCCCATAGCTATATGTTACTGAAGGAAAACATGGCTCTGAACACCTGATCACACACAGACAACTGGAAGAAGCTCTAAGCCTCTAGGTTAGATGAGCATGGCTCAGGGACCACCATATTTTGGAGTTCTGTGTTATTATAGCAGACTTAGTCACCATTTTAGTTCTGAGTAGCATGCGGAAAGATTTTTCAATTGTTGTCTCCAGAGCCCAAACAGAAGCGCACACAGAACTATAGAAGTGCTTGTCACGTTTTATGTGTTCTTTCACCTACAGGAATCTGACAGGACTTTAATACTATGACAGATAGATTCTTTATGCTGTGAGATGTAGAATATTGAAAACAAGACACTAAAGGTAAGTGAAGGCAAGAGAAGCATTAGACTTTTTATAATCATCAACTAAAGATGACTTTGTGTTCTGAATCTACCTGGACTTGCCAGACATCCTGGGCACACATGTGGTGGTGGTGGCAAGAGTTGTGCATGCCACACCAGTTTTGTAGAACAGACTGAACACAGTTCAAGATTATACAAAGCAAACTTCAATGTTAGAGCTGGGCATATGGCCCAAAGGAGGTACTGCACAGTAATAACAACAGAAATACTCGGCCCAAATCCTAAAGGTTTAAAGTCACTCTTCGCTCTTTCGTTGTAGGGGAAGACCAGGCTACACTGACACTGCCTCTGTTAACAAGGTTATAAAGAGAGAAATTAAACCTTACAGACTCCACACACACCCCTCCCCCGGAGTGGGGGAGTTACTAAGCTGGAGACAACTACGTCAATCATGACAGAGACTGAGCCATTACTGTGATGGAGGTCACACACAATGACAATGTGATCCAAGACCTTATCAAGTATTTTTTAAATCTGAGACAGGAAAATGAACTACATTTATATATGAATCTAGGGAGATCTCACCAAAAGCCTTGTACAGCCTTAAGTCTGCTGTGTACAAATCAGCTGAACTCAAACCTGAGCAGACTCAGAGAAGAGGTTTTACAATAACCAATAAGACATAGAAGAATAAGGAGAGCTTGGGCTGTTTAGCATAAGCAAACAAATGCCAAAAGAATTTTAAGCAAGCAGTGAGAAGTGTTATGTAGCTCAAGGATAAGATTGCATTAGATCATGCCACAAAAACATTAGAGACTAATTATGAATGAGAATTGCCAGTCTCAACGCGCTGATGAGCATCTAGAAGTATTGCAATATTCTTCTAATAAACTAACAGGAGAAAATAAAACAATGTAGTTAGAGCTCAATGTAAGGGACTTCTCTAACTCCTATAAACACTACAGGACTGACTACAAACATGATGGACTAGAAGCAACTGCAGTGAGAATTGCTTTTAGTATGATATTCTTCATAGATCACTCCAGGGTTCCTTATGTTTGGTTACTGATGTGTACACAAACTAAGACAGAGATCAGATGTATGTGATCACACTGGGTCCTTTTATTTGTTAAAAGGAATAGACAAAATTTGTCTTAGCTATTATAAAGGTCACCAGGGAAAGAAAAGGTTTCCCAATGTTATGGTAGAAAACTTTTCCTAACATAATGGTGGATCTATTACACAAAACAGATTTGGGGTTCATTACATGTATGATAGATTTTGACCACTGTTAGGCCAACATGAGGTCAAAACCAGGTCTTTCAAGTTAAAGCTAGTAAAAAGGAGTCATCACATGTCAAACAATACCAGGTAAGTTGACTTTTATTAGATGCACTAATGGTGTACAAGACAGACATTCATAAAGAAAGAATAAATTACTAGTTATACCCACTGCGTGGCTGTTGCTTTTTTAAAGCAGTAAAACCCACAAAACATCTTCGTGCAGTAACCAAGATCCTGAACTTTGCTTACTACTTCAGCAGTACCTAAAGCACAGTCACATTTAAGGGCAGTACATAAAAACACATACTCACAACTCATTTAGAGCATTAGGATGAGACTTTTCTCAGCTTCCTCACAGAAATCCCACTGACATGAAGTTTCCACTTAAAGGAAGTACAATTTGGCTTATATTAGTGGCAAATAACACGGTTTAAAAAGCCAACACTGGAAGATTTTAATCTGTAGAGCCACTGTACTTTCATTCAAAATACAGTTATATTTAACACACATGAACTTTCCTCACAGCATTATTAAGAGCCTACTCCATTATACAGTGAAGTACATGGCTTCTGTGTACTTATATAGCTTCCATAAACACTTGTGTCTGAAATGTAGAGAGCTGTAAACACAAAATGAAGAGGGCAGTTGATACATTCCTGAAGTTAGAATAGAATATTTCAGTTGGAAGGGACCTACACTGATCATCTAGTCCAACTGCCTGCAAGTTTTCAGTAGAAAACTTCAAAACTAGACCTACAAACGTGAAAAGTTTACACACTCTGGCCTTGTCTTCTGAGTAAGTTTTCTATTTAGATTTCAAAAGTGAAAAAAAAGGATCATCTTCCAGCTGAAAACATGCAACACTATCAGAATACCCAGCCTGTAATTGAAAGCACTGAACGTTCCTACTATGCAACAAGGTGAAGCAACACCAGAAGACATATCTTTCCCGGAATTCCTCAGTGACAAAAACGAGGCAGTATTTTCAGAAATGAGAGTAAGTAGCAGTAGGTACCAAACTAGTTCCACGGCTAATTCTTGACAGCTCATGGGTGGAAATAGTAAAGTACAAATCCATTAGAAAGTTGAAAAAGCATCAGGTCTCTGCAGTTCGACGTAACATAAACAAAGCCAAGCATAACTTCAAGAAATAGAGTGCAGGACACATGCTGGCCAGTGATGCAAATTGTGAACAACCAGGATCTTTCTACCACAATTTTGTGATAAGAGCAAAAAATCTTCCTTCAAATAAATGCATTGTTTGGCATCTATATATTCAATCGACACCACTTTAAGTTTCTTATGTACATAAGCAGACTACCTACAAACACATGTGCCAACACTGGACTAGCACTGCAGATTTATAAAGGTTCTCCTGGGGTTGACAGCATGACTTAAAATTCAGTTAAGGCTACAGATTGTTACAAAAGCATGCTGAGTAACTAAACAAATAAAGTTCTGACCAACATCAGAAGTGTTCCTGTCCAGCCAAGTGTAGGAGGCAATAGTTTCCTCAAAAACATTTCTGTGGAGAATGTTTGCAATGTACTCTTGGCTACTTGCCATACATACTGTAAGCACCCCCACCATGTTTCTCAGTCAGTTGCCTTCTGCCTACTCAAATGCAACTTGGGCAGCAAGAATAAAATAAGTGGCATCGAGCACTGAACACATTAGAATTCCGTGAAGCTTGCAAGTTGCCCTACTTGGTCTCTCTCTCTCTTACAAACAGAAGAGTTTTCCAAGAAGGGAAGAGTCAGGAATTTCTTCTGAAACCATCCCATGTGTAAGATGTGTTAACATGCTATTTCTGCTAAAGCAGAAGAAAAGATAGCACAGCAGAACAGAAGAGGATGGCAAGAGCAGACAAAACGATAATCCACATGCAGAACATATGGACAAGGCTTCATTAAAATGTTCAGTTCATCTCTGTTAGTGCAGAATTACTCTCTGATACTCAAAAGGATTTAAATCCTTGAAGTCTCTTTTATTATGTAAGTACCACATTTCCTACAAAGGCCATGACAGGACAGTCACTTTACAGAATGGTCATAAAAATCACAGAACTGTTAAAGTTCAAAGGGACCTCCGGACATCATCTAGTCTACTCCTAATGCTCAGAGTAGGACCAACTAAAGCAGATTATCTTCGGGCCTTGCTTATTTGGGTATAGCAACCATATTACCTGGATAGTCTCCTCTTCTCTAATTATGGCTGGACAGTCAACTCTTGACCGGAGATGCTCAAAGGGACCACTTGAAAGAGAGTGGCTCTTGAAAAAGAGATACCTGGATTTCATTAGGACCCAAAGCAATAGGATGTAAAACAATTTTTATTTTAAGAGACAGCTACACAGAAAATGTTAGCCAGATTGCCATTCTTACCAGCTAGCAGATGGAAGACTGAAGATAACTTTTTGGCTAGTAGCTACTATCCATTCCCTTAAACCATTCCCCACAAAGCTTACTTGCCCTTTAACCATACAGGATGGAGTTTCATGTTTTAGGTCTTCTGGATTCTTTCTGAAGGAGTAGCTCAACTGGCCAAACTGATGAACCACTCTGTATTTGTTTGGCCTGACACACAGCGATTCTTGGGTCATGGCTCTGTAAGTCTCAAAAAGCCAAAGACACCTAGTTTGTACTTCAGACACTAGGGGCAAAATTCAGTTTGCAGTTTGTATTGGGTTTGCATGGCAAGGTTTTGGTAGCAGGGGAAGCTACAGAGGAGGCTTCTGTGAGCAGCTGCTAGAAGCTTCCCATATGTCTGACAGCCAATGATAGTGACAGTGGTAGCACCTCTGTGGTAACATATTTAAGAAGGGAAAAAAGAACTGTGTAACACCAGCAGCACTCAGAACAGAGGAGTCAGAATATCTGAAACAACTCTGCAGACACCAAGGTCAGTGAAGAGAAGGGGAGGAGGTGCTCTAGGCACCAGAGATTCCCCTGCACCCCATGGTGAAGACCATGGTGAGGCATGCTGCTCCGCTGCAGCCCATGGAGGTCAACAGTGGAGCTGATATCCACCTGCAGCCTGTGGAGGACCCCAGGCCAGAGCAGGTGGATGCCTGAAGGAGGCTGTAACCCCATGGAGAGCCCATGATGGAGCAGGCTCCTGGCAGGACCTGTGGAGAGAGGAGCCCACGCTGGAGCAGGTGTGCTGGCAGGACTTGTGACCCCATGGGGGACCCACGCTGGAGCAGTCTGTTCCTGAAGGACTGCACCCTGTGGAAAGGACCCACTCTGGAGCAGTTCGTGGAGAACTGCAGCCCATGGAAAGGACCCACACAGGAGAAGTTCATGGAGGACTGTCACCCATGGGAGGGACCCCATGCTGGAGCAGCAGAAGAGTGTGAGTAGTCCTCCCCCTGAGGAGGAAGGAGCCACAGAAACAATGTGTGATGAACTGACTGCAACCCCCATTCCCCACCTCCCTGCACCACTCCAGGGGAGGAGGTAGAGAAAAATCGGGAGTGAAGTTGAGCCCAGGAGGAAGGGAGGGGTGGGATGAAGGTCTTTAAGATTTATTTTTTATTTCTCTTTACCCTACTCTGATTTGACTGGTAACAAATTTAATTTAATTTTCCCCAAGTTGAGTCTGGTTTGCCTGTGATCTTAAGGCATCATACTCAGTTTACACATTAGACAAACCTCCAGAGATCGAGTGTACACAAGACACCAATTCTGCTGACCAGGTACTGGGTGTCCAGGATGTACTCAGTACAGACGATACTGCACTGATTACAAGCCTCCATTATAGTAAGTGGAAATCAACACACAGGACCTCTAAGGATAATTAAATTTATTAATCTTGACCTGAATTTCACAATATTCCTTACTATATTAAGGAATTCTCTATTACATAGTTGTTTCCTATGAAGATGTCTCAACAGGTTAGAAACCTTGATTCTGAAGAAGTCTTTTGGTCAGGAAGGCAGTCTCTCAGCCTCATATACCTTACTTTTAACTATCTGCCTTGGCAAAGAAAGCACTTTTTTGAACAAAGGCTGTTCACCCCATTGCCCCCCTGAGCTATTATCATCTGGGTCAGTAGATGTCAAGGAGGGTGGGTTGCTCAGTTTTGGTGGTTTTTTTTTTTTTTTNTTTTTTTTTTTTTTTTTTGGAACTGCAAAACTCTGGAACTAAAACTGAGTAGGAACGCCATGGTGAAATGCTGGCATCGCAAACCAATTATTTTTAACTTGACTAGCTCCTTACACAACCTTTTAGTTCTACTAGCCTCATAAAATGACAGCTTAAAGGGGAAAAAAATGTACAGTTTTTGACAGAATGTAAACTTCCCAGTTTTACAATTGATCTAATTGACACTTCACGTAACTGAGTTTGTTTTACTCTTAGCCACTAAAGCTTTTTCCTGCTAAATATGTAAGAATAGGAGAGCCTACAAGTACTGTTTGGGAACCAAATAACAGAAGGATTTACTTGTATTCAAGGTCACATGAATTCTGTGCTTGAACTACTCGGTATCAGCTGTCTGCATCTCAGTACAGTTGTTAACCAAAACGTCACGGGGAGCTGCACAAGCAGCTCAGGTGCTGCTCTTTTAAATCTAGTGTGTAATACTAACTTCACAATGTCAAGGTTTGTCTCAAGACCTCTGACATTACTCTCACTGAAACAACATCTATTAGTGTTCTACATCCTTTTAGGCATTAAAACCAGATGCTAATTGCCTCGATTTTACTCCTGCCTTATTCTTTATTACAGTTCAAGAACTGCACAGTGTAAAAAACCTTCAGTTTTGTGCTCTAATACAGTAGTCCATAAAACGTGGCTTCGTTTGTCTTTTCACCTAGTGCTAATTTTTTTATAATATATGGAAAACCATTTTGTTATCTGAAACTCAGTAATACACCATTCTCCTATCTTTGAGGCAACTTTTGAACAAGAGCAACTTAAGTATATAGCACATGTCAGTAGGGTAGAAAGGAAGGAAAGGAAAAGAATATAGTGATTACATACCCCACATTTATGTATTCACCTAAATTAAGGAGCGAGTCACAATAGGAGAGTGATTCAGCACTCAAAGATTGACCTGTGTGCATCCAGGCCAGTACAGTTCACAGCAAATGCAGATATAAAACAGTAAGTTATTCACTAGGAAAAAGCAGACATTTGTTTTTCCTTCTTAACGTAGACAAAACTGATTCATCTTCACCAAGCACAATCTCTGTGTCACATTGCAGTTTCAAATCAGTAAGACTGGTGTTACATCTGTCAGCAAATTCTGCATGACTGTAGCTCAATAAGAATCTGACTAATAGATTGTGCCATCCTGTCTCAACAAAGGCTTTAGAGATCTCTCAGTAGGCCACCTTAATTGCAGCCACAAGCTCTGAGACATCTAATAAACCTGACATGACACAGATGATAAGCAGCTACATAACCAATACAATGAGAACATCAGGATTTTGTTCCAGTTGTTCACAAGAACCCTGTCTCCCTCATGGTGAAACCTTGTAAGATCTGTACTCCTACTACAGCCCTGGGAAAAAGAGCTTCACCGTTATTTCAATTTGTGCAAGCTATTCCTTTTTCTAAGCATCTTTCACAATACTTAACAATACATTTCTCATACTGCACCATTATCTTCGTTTTACCTAGCACAATGAAACAGACCTCACTCAAAACATCTAAAGATATCTCAATCACCCTTACTAAAGAACCTCAACTTTGCTGAATAATAATAATAATGATACTTCTGGCTACTCAAAGTTGGGCCAACTGTAAGCCATAGCTGTAAGAGACTTCTTTTTTCTGCCCCCTCTGTCTCGTCTGAGACAGATTTG
>VZSZ01006783.1:22273-36037 GCA_013398815.1 Ibidorhyncha struthersii | reverse complement strand
GAAAAGGAGGCTGAGGGGAGACCTTACTGCTCTCTACAGCTGCCTGAAAGGAGGTTGTAGAGACGTGGGCGTTGGTCTCTTCTCACAAGTTACAATGGATAAGACAGGAGGAACTGGCGTGAAGTTGCACCTGCCAGGGAAGGCTGAGGTTAGACATTAGGAAAAACTTCTACACTGAAAAGGTTATCAAGGACTGGAACAGGCTGCCCAGGGAAGTGGTTGAATCACAGTCCTTGGATGTGTTATAAAGTCATCTAAATACGGTGTCCAGGGCCATGTTTTAGAAGTGGTTCTGGCAGAGTTAGATGACGGTTGGACTTGATGATCTTAAAGGTCTTTTCCAGCCATAACGATTCTATGATTGTATGACAATACCAGAAGTTGTCAGCATCCCTTGAGTCCTTTGAGAGGACAATGATGTTGCTGTTTTTTTCCTTCTCTCCCCAGGATCCACTTGAGGTCACTTGTATACATTTTCTAACGTGCTTTTTTCTACCTGTTCCTCTTTCTTTAGTGGTCTGTAGAGCCATGCTACATCCAAATTTACTGTATATGGTGATCTCCACATATGTTAGTTGCCATTTAGTTGTTGTCTTCGTTATCTCTGAAAATAGTTCTGACCAGCTCTGGGTCTGTCTTGTTTTAACTGATCACAGGAGAGTTGTTTATAGCTGCAGATCTCTCTCCAGTACCAAGCCTGTGCCCCATCTGCCATATTGCATGTCTCTCCTTCTCGAGGCCTCTGCTATTGCACCAGAATTGGGGTTTTCTGCACTGTATCATTGTGTCAGAGGTGTAAATATCCTGTTCTGCATAGAATAACTGCTCGTTTCTGCTCTCTGTATAAAAATATGGTGGTACTACACACAAGCCAAACAGGTTGATCATCAGCACCAGGTCAGTTAGAGAAATTGCTTTCACAGCTAAGCCAAATAAAACAAAGCTGCAGGTCAAATAAAGTTCAGACAACACAAGTCTGACAAGCCTCAGCCCTGAGGCCTTGCAAATTCTGTACAAAGCATAAGGCCCGTAACCAGCAATGGCAATACTGCATTGCAGGGCTACATGGTGTGACAACTCTGCAACTCTGTTAGCTGCTCTAAGACACTGTGCAAAGACCTAATTTCTGCCATTTCTACCCTAAACAAGCCAAATGCTAATTGCTTAAGACATTCTCATTCCTAAAACTATGGAATGAGAAAAAAATGACGTTTTGCTTGGTCTCCAAGAAGCAGGAGTACTATATGGCTGTCTGGACACGTCAGGTTTGGGTCAAGGAAGAGAAAAAGAATCTGAGGTGATGGGATGGATGGAGGGATGGATGGGTGGGTGGATGTTTGGTACATATGGCTTCATGATTACAGGTATAAAACACACATTGTGAATGGCCATACAACACTGTTCCCATAAAAAAAACACCCGTGAAAAAAAAACAAAACCCAGAATCCAAAATGCATATGATTTGAATTCTCAGCCTTGCCCTATGCAAAATTTTCAGTGTGATTCCAAATTTAGTTTATATAAAACTCATGAGGTAAGAGAGTTTGCCTGTTTTACCTTAAGTCACGGTCAGTAAAGAAACATTCTAGGAAAATAACCCTTTTTATATGACTGTCTTTTTCAAGTCTAATGAACTCCATGTGAGTGGCAACTTTTATCAGGTACATATAAATGAACAAATAAAAATACCAAGTGACTCAATGATTATGTTTTACATCTGTATGTTCAGCAATAAAGTAGAAAATGCAACCCTCTTTTGTGTTAAAATAAAATGAGGCAGAATAATGTCAGAAATGTCAAGCTGACAAATCCTGTGTATTCAATGTGTCTTATTGAGTTCTGGGAAATTAGCATTATCTAAGCAACTGCTATATCACTTCAAACCCTTCAGAAAGTGTGAAGCACAGATTTATTTCCTAGACAAACTTAGCTGAGATAATAATAGGAAATTAGTTGGTTGTTTGTTTCACAGAAAGTTCCTGGTGAAGTACAAATGCTTGCACATGTATTTTCCACTTTGAGTTTAGTGATTACACTTAATATTCTGTATAGCTGTTCCCCTTTCTCATGTTTGTCATTGAAAATTTGAGTGATTTTATAGGAAAAATGAAGAAACAAAAAATAATTCTCTAGAAACAGAATGTGTTCTTCTTTCCTTCTAGGAACGGAAAACTTCACTGCATGTGTTTTGAAGGGCACTCTTTTGGAGTTGCAATCACTGATCCAGTCTTTAAAAGGGGGTCGAATATGTGTCTAACGTGAATAGCGAATGTTTTCCATGTAAGGGAAGGTGAGCATCAGAGCACAGACCCTAGACTCCAAGAAAAAAAAACCTGCTTTATTCAGAGGACTTGTAGGTGAGATCCCATTGGAGGCACCTCTGAAGGTCAAAGGACCCCAGCAAAGCTTGTTGGTCTTCAAGGACAGCATTCTCCGTGTGCAAGAATGGTCCATCCTCAGGAAAACAAGGAGACATACCATGAGGCCAGCTTGGCAAAGCTAGAAAGTCATGGCACAGTTCCAACACGAAAAGGCAGTGTACAGGTGGGGGACAAGGACAGAAAACAAAGGAGGAATCAAGAAGCACTGCCCAGGCATACAGGGGCAGTGTCAGGGAAGCCAAAAATTCAGCTGGAGCTGAGATTTGCAAGGAATGTCAAGGGCAGCAAGAGCTTCTACTGCTACATTAGTCACAAAAGGCTGAACAAGGAAAATGTAGGCATGTTGCATGATGGGGTGAGCGATTTAGTGACAGCAAACACAGATAAGGCATGTCCTCACCGCCTTCTTTGTTGTCACCAGCGATGTCTGCCAGGCTTCTGTGCTTAGTGATGGGGATCAAGGAGGAGAGGAGATACCAGCTGGGGATGATGGTTGAGTCAGGGATTGCTTGGGAGCACTTGACCCCGATGTCCCTGGGACCTGTCAGGCTGCACCCCAAGGTGCTGAGGGAGGTGGCTGGTGTCCTTATGCAGCTGCTTTCCACCAGCTCTCAAAGGTTGTGGAGATCAGGGAGGTCCCCAACAACTGTCACACTTGCCTTCAAAAAAGGGCAAAAGCCACCCTGAGGAACTGCAGGCTGGCCAGCCTCCCATCAGTCCCATGTAAAATCAAGGACTGAGACCTCCTGGACCTCATATCTGAGCACAGCAGGGAGAAGACAGTGATGGGGAGCTGTTGGCAAGGATTTACCAAGGGTAAATCATGCCTGACCCACCTGACTGCTTTCTGCAACAAAATTGTAGGGATGAGAGGAGAGCAGCAGATGCCACCTACCTCCACTATAGCCAGGCTGTTGGCACTGTCTCCCCCAATATTCTTGTACCTGGGTTGGGACATTACTGTCTGGGAGGGAGGACATGTTAGTGGGTGAGGGCCTGGTTGGGTGGTGGGCTCACAGGGTGGTGGCTATGGGTTGGACACTGCTCAGAGCCTGGTGTGGGTAGGACATGGCCTCGAGAGCCAGGTGAAGGCAGGGACTGTCCCCTCTGCTCAGCACCTGCCAGACCCCACCTGGGTACTGCCTCCAGTTTGCGTCCCCATTACAGGAATGACGCTGACAAATTGGTGGGAGGTGAGGGGAGGCCACTGAGATGATGGGGTTGGAGCTCTTGCCCTGTGTGGAGAGGCTGTGGGACCAGGGCTGGATCAGTGGTGGAGCCAGGGCCCAAGAAGGTTGGTTTACGTCCAGCCTGGAGGGGGTGGTGTGTGCCAGCCCCAGCTGGGTGAAGCCGTGATAAAATCTGATCCCACTGCTGTCCCTGCTTTGAGCAGGCAGTTGGACACTCCTGAGGTCCTTTCCAACCTGAACTTCCTAAGATCCCATCATCCTAACTGGTTGTTTGCAACTTCCATGTTCTGAGAAAAGCTCCTTCTCATGGTTAATGTTTTAACTACCATGTTTGTGCCAAATCCCCAGTCATGAGACTGCAGTCTTTCACACAGGAGCAAAAGTACCCAGTCTTACAATTAAGAGTTTCCTACTTTTTCACCATTCTTCCATATGTCCTCTGTCATCATCTTCAGATTCAAATGACCAACACAGCAGTTAAAACATATCTGAGAAGAAACTCAGGCGTCAATGTTCAGCTTGGAACTAGCAAAACACCTGGTTGATGCTTGGGATCAAAAGGAGCACAGGCACAGGTCAGCCAAAGAAAACAGCAGTGCTGAAGGCATCATCCTATATCTGAGGATAACAATTTCAAGGCTGGTGCAGCAGACTGACCTGCTTATTCCACTAAAAGCCAGACTGCATGGTGAGTATTTACAAAACTGGGCTACCATTGCAACCACAGCCAGGGTGGATTTTTACACTGGGCTTACACTGCAGATGTGCTGTGCACAACTGTTCCTCAGGAGGTATGAGCCTCAGACCACTCTGGAGATTCTGATAGTTGAAGCAGGGTGGAAGTCTACCCAGCAGAAACACCGTGGCAGGAAACTGTCTCTACTGATTAACAGCGGCCTGACCATTACATTTATAAAGGGGATTTCAATTCCATTCTGTCCATTCATCCCCTTTCCCACTTCTCCTCATTCAAGGACCCAGTTAACGTAATGTGTAAATAAGACAAATAAACTGTGAAAGCATTTGTTATGGCCTGATAACCATTGCTATGTATTGACAGAATGGCACTGCTGCCGTCAACCTGCAAGTTACTAACTGCAAAGCCAGATCCCCAAACAGCTCTTCAGACCACAACCTGTGTTTGAACTGCCTGAATCCAAAATTGTGCATATCCAGAAAACGGAAATCTTTCAGGAGCATTGGTAACTTTTCCTTAGGGGATTATTTAGATACATCCTTGTAAGAACTATTTATTTAAATCTGACTAGTTAATCTCAGCTTTTATTCAGTCATCATTGTCATGGAGACCCACACTGCTGGTCAAACAAAATGCCTTTATGTCCACTCTGATTCTATGTTTGTTTATTATGTTAGCAGTTGTAATTATTTGTCCTTCTGGCTGTTAAACAAATAAAAGGAGGACCTGGTTATGTGCCTTAGGCCCCTGAACAAACCAGAAGGATAAAACAGATGGAAAACCCATCGTACATCTGCAGCCACAGTGCTGTGCCTCTGAGGGCAGCAGCATATAACAGACTCAGTGCAGTCTTTGCAAGCACAATCTGAAAGTATGCCCTTTTCATGTTTACAAGCCTTATCTACTTTCATCTAGCCTCTTAGTGCTTTAGTAAATAAAAAACTCAGAAAAAAATAGTGAAATATTTTTTCTTCCAGTATGTAGCAGTCATTTACTTAATAAAATTTTAAGAAAATATGTATTGCCTACGAACAAAAGCTAAGATGAATAAGTACACCATGCACATAGGCAGTGCTGAGCTGCCACTGTTATTTTACAGTTCATAAATCTATTTCTTGAACACAGGACAAGCAGCAATGAAAGCTCCCCTGCTCTGCCCTTTACTGTAGCCTCTCAAGTGCTGACAGTATACGGCATCCATAATCATGGAGCCTGAGGCCAAAAATCCCCTTCCTACCCTACACTATGCTTCCTTCGGGGGTTAATATATGCTATTAAGAGCCTAGAATTAGAGAGGTTTTCTATCCTGATACCATGTTTTGGAAGCATTCATATCTCTGTTACTGTTCTCTTCATAGAAATTACAACAAATAAAAAGCATGTGAGTTTTGATAAAAATGTTTAAATTTGGAAACCTGTAGAAAGCAAGCAGTAATAATAGCTGGGACGCCTAACAACAGTTTTAGTGTTGCATAAATAGAAAGGAAAAAAAAGAGAAATAATTTATAACTGATCATTAACAGGAATCAATCCGATTTCAAACCTGCTGGTGCATGGAAAGAATATATCTGTATCTGAAGAATTTTACTTTCTTCATAAACTAAGAGACCTTGCTCATCTGATCATTGAGATGTCCACGGGTACATTTAAGATAAAAATCAGAAGAAAAATCCTTTCCATTAGAGGAATGAAGATCTGGAATGGCTGTGAATTCACAGGAGTCAGGACAGAAATCTTAGCTAGCTTTAAGATGGAAACTGATATTGCATGGATTTATGGGACTACATAAGGTCATATCCATTGGCTGAGCTCAATGACTGAGGAGGCCCGCTATATTACCATAAAAACAATAAATCTTTAAATGATTACAGAATTCAGTCTGGGATGACATTAACTGTAGATATATTAGGAAGAAGCTTACTGTTTCTAGTTTAAAATAAGTACAAAGCTACCCTAGGATGTAACAGACAGCGGAAAGTATCTGTCTTTAAGCACTTACCTGAGATTTTTCATTGACCGTGCAGTATGACAAGGCTCCTAACTTCATGAGTTAATCCTTCCATCTGTTCCTTAATAATGACATGAATTGTGTTACTTCAAACACAGTGCAATAATTGAGATGTGCCTTGGCGGGAGCAATGATTGAAAGGGTCATAACTTTCACATATCAAGTCCAACTGGCTCAAACAGTTACCAGCATATGCCTAAACT
Organism: Ibidorhyncha struthersii; assembly: GCA_013398815.1. NCBI lineage: Eukaryota > Metazoa > Chordata > Aves > Charadriiformes > Charadriidae > Ibidorhyncha > Ibidorhyncha struthersii. The sequence continues at coordinate 29,558 of VZSZ01006783.1, read as the reverse complement.
AGCTCTGCAAGCACATAGCAGAGTCAGCTCTGCTTTTCAAAGTAATTCAGTAGGTGGATAGCTTAAAAACAGTGGTGTAGAACAGGTTAGTTCATACGGGCTCTGATACAAGAAGGGAAGCCCTTCATTTGGTGTAATATCAATGTTCACCCCTATTTTGTGACTTCTTTGCAGCAAGTGTCCTGGAACTCTTCTCCCTGCAAGCCTCAGTACAGCTGACACTAATGAGAGGAGCAAGTTCTGGAGCTGTTTTTCTTGAAGACATGTTCTTTGATTGAAGCAAGCAATGCTGTTAAAAATGGGAAGGAGAGGAGAGTAAGCCATCAGTATAGACTAGTCATGGCTCCATTGAAATGCGCACTGCTTGAGCACCAGTAAACACTGCACAGCACCGATTTCATGCCAGCACCAAACGATGTTATTGCCTTATAGCATCTCTCCTGGATTGCATTTGTTCCTGCAGGAGAAAGATTCTCAGTAAAACTCTTAATCCAAGGAATTTACATTGTACAGAAATAAATGAGGCATACTGAGTTATATAATGTCTACTTCTGCTGTGAAACACTCCTTTATTGGAGGTTCAATGGTTGGAAAGTATGAGCCAACGCCAAACTCCTTGTAACCCCCAAGACTAGATGGAAGATCACCTGACTCTTCTTTTTTTCCAACAGAAATGTTATTTTGCTGCTTTTATTCTTTTGTGTGCAGGCTGTGCTATGTGGGCTGCTGAAATACTTGCATAATGTATGAATGCTTAGGGTTCATATTATGCAGAATCTCTCTTCTGCTACTTTCTGCTGAGTTTCCCTGGATACAATGAATGATCATTCTATGAAATAGTCAATATGTACCATCGTAGTAGCAGCACTAGCCACTCTCATTTCCATATAGTTACGGACAGTAAAAGGCAAAGTGCTTTCCCACTATTTCTTTATATTGAATAAGAGCTGCAAAGTCATGATTCAATAAAACACATTGGTTTGTTACGGAAGAAAAAGATCCAGAAGGAAAGAACTGTAATGATACTTTAGATTCTTGAGTAAACATGCATCCTTTAGTGTTCAGTGAGCCTTCAGGATGATCGATTGGAAACACAAGGCCTCATTTTCAACTAGTGGGAGTCAGCTCAGGTCCATCAAGTGTTGATCTATAAGCCAAGGTGGCCTGTGAGTGTCATGCAACACTGAGGGTCTTTGGAAGGAAAATTCAGTATAGCTGTGAAAATTATCTCTTTTTATGAGCCGATATAAGACATAAGAGAAGGACTAACCTTTCCCATTATTAAGGACTGGAATTAAAATTTAATCATACTTCCCAAATAGTTAGCTAATAAAAAACATGCCGAAAATGATCTTACTGTGAAGTAGATGGGTGGCATGGAAACATTCATGACACACTCAGTAATTCTAGGGAGATTCCCTACTGCAAAAAGCAGTCCCTAACCTTTCAAGCACTGTCTTTCAAACATAAAACCAGTCAGTTGCTCAAATATCTACCTATGCCTCTATGGAAGGGAGATGGGGAAGAACAAAGAAGCAGTTTCATCCAGTGTCCCAGGAGAGAAACAAGGGAATTATATTACAGAAAACTTCCCTTTCTTAAGGACACTGGGCTTATTTTTCCAGAAAAACACAGCCACCTTGTTTATTTGGTCCTTTTTCATTGTGCTATTAATTGTACCAGTCACAAGTCTTATAAATGCGGTCTTAATCAAACAACCCTTACTACTGCGGCTGCAGAGATTTATGATTTGGGTGCATAGCAGGTGAGAGTTGCATTACAGCCTTCACTTGTGGAACTTCTAGTGGAAATAGGGCATTTAGCTTGCATGTGAAAGAGGTGAATAGCTTTCCTCTTCTCCATTATCTTCTTGTCCTCAAGTTATTGCAAACCCAGAATCTTAATATAAAGTTCATGCAACCACAGATTGTTGTAATTAGGGCCTTGAAACGGCTTAGGGAACAGGCATATGATCTGAAGCCAGAACTTGACATGGCAGAAATTGCTGTAGCTTTTGAGTCCAAGGGAAGACTGATTATGAAAGAACAACTTATTAGCTCAAAGAAGTATCTGAAAGAACAACTAATTGCAGAGGGCACTTTATTATAAGGGCCAGGGTGACTGCAGTTTTGTCTCCCTACATAGTCCTTGAACTCTCTTGAGGAGGTAAAACTAAACTTTCCAATTCTTAAGTAGAAATCACATAAGTCTTTTAACAAAACACTTTAGTGGCAGGAGTCACAGGGCTAGAACAGTAAGCTGTTTCACATCCTCCATATTGAAACCACCTCTCTGTAACTTTTTATACCTCAGTTGGCAGCCTGTTAAGCAGAAAGCTATTAAAACTCTTTCTATTTTTGGAGGTGAAAGCAAGCACCTAGTGGAGATTGGACAGGGACAACAAAAAGAGTTGTTGCTAAGTGAAACACGTAATTTCAGAAGCTTAAATCAGAAATAGGAAAAAAAAAACAGGCCCAAAAGCACTAATTAGACTTGCATGTGCAAGCTTAGCACCCCCTGTGAAATTAGATATTCTGTTAGCAGACAGACTTTCACTGTGGCAGTGTATAATGTGTTATCACTCTTAAAAAAACCTCAAGACTGCATTTAATCTGGTGCATCTAAGCATGATTTAAAGGAATGAGTTATGCACAGAGTGGGTGGCTGCATGTGGGAAGTGAATGAAAGTATTTGGCAGTGAGGAGTTAACGAATACTTGTGAGTGTTGCTATTTTTGTTTAAACCACGTGAATCAAGGTTGCTGTTAGTATTAATACAATCTTCAACTGATCAGTTGTTTAATCTTTAACCATTGCAGGTTATTAAAAAAGGTATCATCTGCTCAATCTCAAAACTAGGTAAACTAAGTTGCCTAGAAAATGAAGTACAAGTTGGCTTTTCTGTAGAAAGTTGTTTCATAATATAAGCATTCGTTATTGAATCTTCTCCCTGGAGAAATAAATGGGTCCCTATCAGTAATAAAAGAAAGGTTTAATAAACACAAAATCTTGTATTTCTACTCTACTTTACTGCTAAAAGTATAGACAAATGTAACTCCCAGTTTAATTTTGTGATGAAAAACATCCTCAACCAACCACTTCTTCTTCTGTAGTTTGCCTGTGGCAATGTAGCCTGGCTTTTTCAGCTCAAACTTGACTGTTAGCTATGCAGTGAACGATGCAAATTAGGGTCCCTGTGCTGGTCAGCCTTCCGTTATATGTCACTATTTTTTTTTAAAATCAATTTTGTGGTTACATACCCAATGTAAAATCAGGAGGTATAACATTAATCATTTCAAAATCACTACCCATTATTTCAGTTCAGCCAAATCCAGCATGCTTCAGGATTCCCCAATCTACATAGGACCTAGCTTTTGCAACAACAGAGCATACACTGAGGTCAGAGTCTAGGGACAATCACCATCCATATCAAGTGATCAATAGGGGTAGCTGAGAAGTTCATGAAACTCTCCAGTCAGAAACTTGCTTGGGTATTTTAAATTTCTGCACAATTCCTCTGGTGTGACACACCAAATCTGGCATCACTGGAGCACAGTAATTCCTGTTAAAAGCACTCTAGGGTTTGCTAGCAAATGGCTCTGGAATAGCCCGGACACATCTAACTTCTTTAGTTCTCAGTGTCCCCTGACACACTGTCTGCGCTGTGCAAACACCTCTGAAACATACTGTGTATTGCCTAGAAAACCAGAATCTACCAGACACCTCTTTATCCCAGACCACAACTAGTTGATCAGTAGCTACTTGGGGTTGTCCCTGGGTATTGGCAACCCACTTCTGCATGGTGAAGATGGCCCTCCTTCTTGTGAATTGTTGATGCAATACCAGAGTCCAGTTATATTACAATTTCAAAATCTCTCTGACTTTATCCTGTAATCCATCTACCCAGAGCTTCCCCTGAAGAACAAGACACATATATAAGCCCTGATCTAGCCACCTTGGGAGCCTGCTTGGGAGGCATATAGTTGCTGCAAGAACAGCTATGAGCTCTTCATCTCACTCTTCTGCTTTTTAGCAGGTAATGGTTTACCCAAATCCCTTGAAAAAAAACAGTTGAAGAGCAAAAAGTAGAGACAAGCATTTTCTGTAACATCTATTTTGAGAACAAAACTAGAAATTAGTGCCGATACTGTGGGAGTAACAGAACTTCTCCTGGGAATGTATGGGAGTTTCTTTTCTTCTCCCTCAGCCGAGCAGGTCTTTCTGACATTATCTGCCTTGGGAGCTACAGGGTAGGGACACATCAAAACTAGTGTGGCTGTAGAGTCAAAGAATAGAAGTCCTCTTTCTCAAAAGACACAGCCAGAGCAGAAATAGTACTTTTGGCTGGTACTTGCCTGTTAATCCAGACATCCATGTCTCTTGCCCTAACAAGGCAGTAGGATAAAACTGTAGGATAAAACCCCCAGATGATGAAGCACTTACTGAGAATCCATCGTAGGTGCCTTGGCTGCTTTTTCTGCAACTCTGACTGTGTGGAGGACTGAGAAACAGGAGCCTGTTTGAATTGCATAAACTAACTCCCTTTTACAAAGGCTTAGTTTTTTTTTTTTTCCTCTCTGTTGTACCTAATCCAAAAAACTACCAAAATACAGCAGTTTAATACTTAATGTGTGTGAATGACTGTGACTTGCCAGGGACCAAGATTCTCAAAAGCATCAAGCCCCTTTGCCTGCTATGTCTTTCTGTCACAGTGTACTATTTAAAGTGTCATACTTGCACATCAAAAGGGCTTATGAGTCACGACAGTACTTCTGAATCACAAAAACAATCTTGCTTTTGCCATGGATGAAAAAACAGCTTAGTTGTGAATACTAGCAGGCGGCAGATAACTAGATGCATGTGTGCATGTGAGTAGATGTCCGAAACTGAACTTTTACACTCCCAAGCAGAAGCCTGCTACTTGCTGTTGCAGCTGGCATGGAGGACAGTTGTAAATGTTGGTAACACCTCATCTAAACACAGGTGGCATGTTCTGAATCCTCCAATTGATGAAGGGACATGAGACACTACTTAAGAAGCTGATCACACGTCCTGCTTCTGCACATGGACTATTCCAGCTGGGAAAGCTGCGGCCTGGAAAGGAACAGGTGAAGATCCTGGCTGAAGGAAACATCCTGGAAGTGGGGAAAGATCCTGGAGATCAGAAAGCTGAGTGGAGATGAGTGCCAGGGGATGCCCAGCATCTTTAGTCAGTAGCACCCAAGAGAGGTAACTGCCTGCAGCATCACAGCAGGAACCTACATGACTTTCTGCCCAACCATACCAGATCAGCAGTGACCTGCCTGCTGGAGACAGAGGTCAATAGCTTGGGAACTTAATGCTGGGGGAAGCAAGGGAGTGAGCATGTGAAGAAGCCCTAGTCTTGTTGGCTCTTAAACAAACACCAGTACCCGGATCCTTGACGGCTGTCATTCAAACTGCCTCATCTGTGACAACTTGACAGGTTGCTTCATATGTTTTTTAACATTCTGAAAGCATTTCAGAGCTGACATTTACTAATGTGTGCCAGCTGATGCACGCAGATGCTTTGGAGTGGAGATCCCACTGCTCTTTTTCACAAGTTTTGAAAGAAGTAATCCAAAAAGAAAAAAAAAAGCACAGAAAAAAAAAAAAAAACAGAAAGCAACTACCGCAGTGGTTTTGACTGCTTTTGTTTTTGGAAATAAGAATTTTCTGCTATAGTGAAGTGATAAAATGAGAAAAAAAGAAAGCAATCCTGTTTTCAAAATATTGAAAATTCAGAAAAAACTTGACACTGAATATTTAGCAAATCTGTTTTATCAGATAAAACACGAGACGGGGTACCATACACAGTCTGCTATTGACCACCCCGCCAACTCACATGAGAAAGCAGACAAATCTCTAGGCATACTATAAATGTGGAAGTACATTATGGTGTTTCTCTACTAGAACTGTGCAGATACCACTGCTTGGCTTTACACTATTTTTACCAGTCATTTGGAAAAAAATACAAAATTGTCATTGGTAAAATTTGCAAAAGAAATGGAGGTAGGGAGAGTAGTAAATAATAGAGAGTCCAGTTCTGTGATCTGGGCACAGTAACTGCCTTGTCTCAAAGAAATAATATGCATTTAAACAAAAATGAATATAAGGCGTATACTTAGGAATAAAAAATGTTGGGTGTATTTATTCAGCAGCTAACTGTGCCCATAGGATTGACTGTGACTGATAGTTAAATGAATATGACTTCTCAGTGCAGCAGCACAAGCAAAATGGCAAATATGCTGATTTCAGATGTATAAATAGGGACATTACATAACCTCTGTGTTTGGCATTAGCATGATTGCTTCTGGCATATGGCGTCCAGTTCTCAATGTCCATGAAAGACACTGAAATTAGACAGGATCCAGAGAAGAGCCATAAGGAACATTTAAGGCTGGAAAACAAGCTATAAATTGAAAGACAAAAAGCACAATCTATTTAGCTTGTCAAAGAGAGAGTGAGGGGATCTGCTTGATTGCAATGAAAGCGCATCTTTTGTAAGGAGTTTTTCTACCCAATATAAAAAAAATGTGTGTCTGGAAATTCAAGGTAAACAAATTCAAATTAAAAATAAGATGCCTTTCTTGCTTTATTTCAAGGAAAGATAATTATCATGGAATCACAGAATTTTCAGAGTTGGAAGGGACCTCTAGAGATCATCTAGTCCAACTCCCCTGCTAAAGCAGGATTGCTGAGAGCACATTACTCAGGACTGCATCCAGGCAGGTCTTGAAAATCTCCAGAGAAGGGGACTCCACAACATCCCTGGTCAGTCTGTTCCAGTGCTCTGTCACCCTAACCGTAAAGAAGTTTTTTCTCGTGTTTGAATGGAACTTCCTATGTTCCAACTTGTGCCCGTTGCCCCTTGTCCTGTCACTGGGAACCACTGAAAAGAGTCTGGCTCCATCCTCCTTCAACCCACCCTTTAGATACTTATAAGCAATAATAAGGTCTCCCCTCAGCCTTCCCTTCTCCAGGCTAAAGAGTCCCAGCTCTCTCAGCCTTTCCTCAGAAGGGAGATGCTCCAATCCCTCAATCAACTTTGTTGCCCTATGCTGGACTCTCTCCAGCAGTTCCCTGTCTCTCTTGAACTGGGGACCCCAGAAATGGACATAGTATTCCAGTTGTGGCTTCACCAGTGCAGAGTATTTTATTATTTTATTTTATTATTTTATTTTATTTTATTTTATTTTATTTTATTTTATTTTATTTTATTTTATTTTATTTTATTTTATTTTATTTTTTACACCTCAAAAAACCTG
>VZSZ01006783.1:10556-22259 GCA_013398815.1 Ibidorhyncha struthersii | reverse complement strand
CCTCTTCATTATATAAATTTTGCTGTGTGTATAGGTGAAGGGAACAACCATCACAGTTTAACAACCTCAAGTATAGTGTTTCAGCTTAAAATCTGAAAGAAAAAGGAAATCTTTTAATATCATTAATGTGAAAAATTGAAAATCACATTTAAGGAAAAAAAACGGGAATTTTACTTAAAGTTTTAAGGACGTCTGGAGAAAATATTGTACAAACCATAGAAATCCTTGAATGTTGCAAGACAACAAACACATCTGAAAACAAACCTGAATCTGATAGCAGCAGAAAGGCTGCAGCATAAGTAGGAGTCACATAAAAACAGAATGGAAAAAGGGCTGTTAGTCGCAACGCTAATCAATAAATTGAGGTGAAGAAATAAAGACAGACAAGCACAATGAAACAATGTTCTTGGACAATACACTGTTAAAAAGCAGAACTGATCAAATGCCTCTTAACACTAATACATGATGTCTACAACATTTTTCCATGTCACAGTGTTCTGCTTTTTGGTGGTATGCTGTCTGTGTATGTGTTCATAATGCTCTAGTCATTATGGTTTCTCCACAGCTTTTGCAGGCCCATTTCCAAAAGAACAATTTTGATTAGTATTGGTTTTGGGAGAAGCCTTGTGAGGCTTATGTGAATTCTGTCAGGATTCCCTTCTGGAGGTGTCAACAACAGCATGGGGTGTGCAACTGTGTTTCCCAGATGTCAACTTGAGATTCAAGAGAAATAGCACACTATAAAAATGTGAACACTGTTATTACCTTTGAAAGAATGAAGACTGATATCTTCAGAAGCAGGCAGATACTGAGAATCACAGAATGGTTTGGGTTTTTTTTGACATTTAAAGTTCACCTAGCCCGACCACCCTGCCATGGGCAGGGACATCTTTCACTAGACCAGGTTGCTCAAAACCCCATTGAACAATTGAACAATTCCAATGATGGGCCATCCACAGCTTCTCTGGGCAACCTGTTCCAGTGTCTCACCACCCTTATAGTAAAGAATTTCTTTCTTATGTCAAATCTCAATCTATCCTCTTTCAGTTTAAAACCATTACCCCTTGTCCTATCACTAAAGGCCCTGGTGAAAGGTCTTTCTCTGTGCTTCTTGCAAGAAATAATTATATAAGGTACATATAAGATAGAAAAGATATTGAAAGGCTGCAGTAAAGTCTCCCTTGGAGCCTTCTCTTCTCCAGGCTGAACAACCCGAACTGTCTCAGCCTTTCTTCATGGAAGAGGTGATCTAGTCCTCTGATCATTTTTGTGGCCCTCCTCTGGACCTGCTCTAATAGGTCTGTGTCTGTCTTGTGCTGGGGATGCCAGTACTCAAGGTGGGCTCTCACCAGAGCGGAGTAGAGGGGGAGAATCACCTCACTCAACCTGCTTGCCCAACTTCTTTTTATGGAGCTCAGGATACAACTGGCTTTCAGGGCTGCAAGTGTACACTGCTGATTCCTATCTAACTTTTAATCTACCAGTATCCCCAAATCCTTCTCTGCAGGGCCGCTCTAAATCCCTTCACCACCCAGCCTCTATTCATGCTAGCGATTGCCCCGACCCAGGTGCAAGACCTTGCACTTGGCCTTGCTGAAATTCATGAGGTTCACATTGGCTCACTCCTCAACCCTGTTAAGGTCCCTCTGGATGGCATCCCTTCCCTTAAGCATATCAACTTCACCAATCAGCTTAGTGTCATCTGCAAACTTGCAAAGGGTGCACTCTGTCCCACTGTTTGTGTCATTGATGAAGATATTGAAAAGTACCTTTCCCAGTACAAACCCTTGAGTGGCACCACTTGTTACTGATTTCTATTTGGACATTGAGGCATTGATTGCAACTGTTCGGATGCAGTCATCCAGCCAGTTCCTCATCCACCTAAAAGTCCACCCGTCAAACACATACCTGTCTAATTTAGTGACAAGGATGTTGTGTGGGACGGTGTCCTTAATGGCCTTATTTACTGGTGTGATTCAAATGGATAGAGGTTTGATTTGACACCATCTGTTGTGATTCTAGGATTATATACACAAGTTGTGTTTATGAGCAACAGAGTTCATGCTAGTTGCTGGTCTTTTGTATGCACCACGTGTCCACACCTATTAAGTGATCCCAGATGAATATTTCTATACCTGATAAGTGAAACCAGATTTCTGTAGAAACAATGGAGTTTTTAGTCTTTACTAACAGAAACCTGTGCATGTGTAAAGAGCAAACTACTGAAGGACCTCGCAGACACATTGCAGATGGGGACCTCTATACGGCTTCCTGCATGCAATGTCATCATGGGTTTCCTCTGACCGACACAGAAACCATGCCAAGCACACAAATAATGCACACAAGTGGACACTGCATGACTCTAAATGTAGGCACAAGACAAATCTGCACCCAAAACCCCAATAAAAGTCCCGTCTAGGAAATCTGCAGGTCCAGCACAGTAAATCACTAACATAAACACATTTATTGCATGCCAATATGGCACACATATGTAGTACTTTGAAATTACAGCACTGAGTGCTTAAGAGTCAGCAAGCAAGATAAAATAGTAATTTTATGAGGAAGACTCACACTACTGAAACCTCTCTGGAAAACACAAGAAAAACGTAGACAAAAAATAGGACTAAGGAAATGGATACAGGAGAAATTAAGGCCCATCAGCATTGGGGGTCCACATGGTGCCTATAGAGGTTATTGACCAGTATTCTGGGTTATAGGCCTTCTTAGCCAGTAGGTAGCATCCCATAAAAGCCTGTCAGGAAAGCGCTGAGGTTGGGAAAGGTTTGTGAAACAATGAATATTTTGATTAACCTTTAAGTGACAAAAATTCCACTTTTTCCCACTAATTGTTCGTATTTGCCTTTTTGGGAGGTAAGGGGGCTTTTATCAACTTCTCAGATTGAACCTGGGTAAATAATACTGACGTGCACATCTACATAATATTTATGACTGATAAGTTCCTTTGTTTCTCCCTCCCCTTCCTCCTTCCCTCGCTTCCCTCTCCCTCTTCTTCTCTAAGAGGAACTATTGGGAAGTTGGAAATCTTGCATACCTCGAATAAAAGACTGCCACTTTTAGAAGGCTTAGAAATCCTGTTTTGGATGGAAAGAGGAATCTTTCTGTCAACAGGTCACAGAAATAAATTTCTTTTCAATTCCAGAGCTGGTAACCTATAAAACTATGTACCTGTGAATAAGTAAGTTAGTTAATTCATTTTATGCACATCACTATTACCATTGTGTTTGATTTTTTAAAAAATTCTCATAGTATATATATTTATGTTTTAATACCTTCTGGAACAAAGTGATAAAATAATAATACTGTAATATTATTTTTATATTTCTAGTAGACTTCCTCCAACGTGATCACTAAACATTTCATGATGATTTTATTATTTGACTGGACACTAGCACACATGAAGAGGTCCTTCATACAGCTTAGAAATGCTACTGCTTTTAATACATTGCCATTATTAAGCTATTTTAAAGAAGTAGGTTTGGATGCATGTATTATTAATTATGTTTGTAAGTTAGTTTACTCATCATGGTTCAGAGTTAACAAATCACTTGAGAAGAAAATTAATTCCAGCATTAAGTGGAAGCACACTGGACAACTGAGCTCCTCAGCATTATCCATCACCACTGTTAGGCAAGGCTAAAGGAGGAAGAAGCAGTCATTTGCTCCTCTTCAGAGCAGGAAAGGTGTTCATGTTCATGGACAGCTTTAAAGAGGAAATCAATAGTAACTGCTCACTTCAGTTCCTTCTGACAATTTATTTTTCTCTGCATGTCTTAAGGATTTTATGTCCTGTTAGCAATGCAAAATTAGGTAAATGTCTAATCACTGATAATATATAAGTTTTAGGAATGAAAACAAGATCAGCAAGACAGCTTTTTGAAATGGTTAAGTCCAGCAGTTTATGATGATGTCATGACTAGAAATGCTTTTCTATTACTAGAATAGAATACAATAGACTATTTCAGTTGGAAGGGACCTACAATGATCATCTAGTCCGACTGTCTGACCACTTCAGGGCTGACCAAAATTTAAAGCAAATTGTTAAGGACACTGTCCAAATGTGTCTTAAGCACTGACAGGCATAGGGCATCGACCACCTCTTTAGGGAGCCTGTTCCAGTGTTTGGCCACCTCCTCCGTAAAGAAATGCTTCCTAATGTCTGGCCTAAACCTCCCCTGGCACAGCTTCGAGCCATTCCCATGCATCCTGCCACTGGATGCCAAGCAGAAGAGATCAGCACAGCCCTCTCCTGTTCCCCTCCTCAGGAAGCTGTAGAGAGCAATGAGGTCGCTCCTCAGCCCTCTTTTCTCTAAACTAGATAAACCCAGAGTCCTCAGCCACTCCTCATAGGACATTTCTTTCAGCCCTTTCACCAGCTTTGTTGGCCTCCTCTGGACACATTCAAGGACCNTGGCTGCCAGGGCACACTGCTGACTCTCACTGATCTTAATGTCAACCGGCACCCCCAGATCCCTTTCTGCAGGGCTGCTCTCCAGCCACGCCTCTCCCAATTTATATTTGTGCCCGCCGTTACTTTGTCCTAGGTACAGAATCCAACATTTTTGACTTGTAAAATTTCATCTTATTAGTCATAGCCCAGTGCTCCAACATATCTAGGTCCCTCTGCAAGGGTCTCTTGTCCCTCGGCAGCAATTCCCAGTTTGGTATCACCAGCAAACTTGTTAATGGTGCATCCAACTCCTGCATCCAGATTGTTGATAAATATATTGAACACCATTCTGGCCCTGGAACTGAACCCTGAGGAACACTGCTGTTGATGGGCTGGCAGCCAGATGCAGGCCCATTCACTACAACATTTTGAGCCCTGCCATTCAGCCAGTTCTTCACTCAGTGCACTGTGAACTGGCTCATCCCACAGTCAGACATCTTGTGCAGAAGGATGCTGTGAGGAACAGTATCAAAAGCCTTACAAAAACCCAGACAAACTGCATCTACCATCCCCGTTGTTATATGAAACAACACTGTGCAGTTTCAGCTCTAATTGAGCTTCGGCTTTTCGTGCCTCCTCCCTGCATATACAAACAACAGCTCTGTACTCTTCCTGTGAAGCCTGACCTTGCTTCCAGAGATCATACAATTTCTTTTTCCTCTCGAGTTCCACAAGGAGTTCCCTGTTCAGCCAAGCTGGTCTTCTGCCCCACTTGCTTGTCTTGTGATGCAGTGGCATTGCCGGCTCCTGTGCATCTAAAAGGTGGTTCTTGAAGACTGACCAGCACTCGTGGACTCCTAAGCCCTCAAAAGCAGATTGCCAGGGTCCTTTGTTAATAGCCCCCTGAGGTTTGCTCTCCTGAAGTCCAGGGTAGCAGTTCTGCCATCCTTTTTTCTCATTACACTTAAAATTTTAAACTCAAACATTTCACGATCACTGTGGCCAAGACAGCCACCTATCATCACATCCCTCATGAGTCCTTCTCTATTCACAAGTGGCAAGTCTAGGAGGGCATCTTCTCTAGTTGGCTCACTGAGTACCTGTGACATGAAGTTATCTCCTGAAAACTTCAAGAATTTCCAAGACCTGCTCATCACAGCAGTATGATATTCCCAGTTGATTTCTGGAAAGTTGAAATCTCCATAAGGAGCAGGGCTGCCGATCCAGAAATTGCTCCTAATTGCCTACAGAATAACTCATCAGTGCTTACAGCCAGGCTGAGCAATCAGTAGTAGACACCCACTACAACAGCTCCTTTGTTTTCCATCCCCCTAACCCTCACCCAGAGGCTCTCAACCACATCATCACTAACTGTAAAGGCTGTACATTCAAACCTCTCTCTTATGTATAGTGCAACACCTCTACCTTGGCTGCCCTGCCTATCCCTATCCCTGTAGCCCTCCATCCTAGCACTCCAATTGTGGGACTCATTCCACCAAGTCTCACTAATACCAATGATATGATAGTGTAGCTCTGGGAGGTGACCAGTGTTTCCAGTTCATTCTGTTTGTTTCTTATAATACATGCATTGATGTACAAGCATTTCAGACATGCTCCTGAGCCCTCTGTGCTCCTAGAAGCAGTGTAAATGTTCCCACTAGAGTTGCCACCCTCAGGTGATGCCACGCCAACTCCTGGCTTACCTACTGCAACCCTGTTCATATCCTCTTCCCCCATGGATTCTAGTTTAAATCTCTTTTGATCAGTCACACCAGCTTACACCCNTGTGGGACTCATTCCACCAAGTCTCACTAATACCAATGATATGATAGTGTAGCTCTGGGAGGTGACCAGTGTTTCCAGTTCATTCTGTTTGTTTCTTATAATACATGCATTGATGTACAAGCATTTCAGACATGCTCCTGAGCCCTCTGTGCTCCTAGAAGCAGTGTAAATGTTCCCACTAGAGTTGCCACCCTCAGGTGATGCCACGCCAACTCCTGGCTTACCTACTGCAACCCTGTTCATATCCTCTTCCCCCATGGATTCTAGTTTAAATCTCTTTTGATCAGTCACACCAGCTTACACCCAAAGAATGGGCCCACTGAAGAATCCAAAGAATCCACCCATCAGGACAGGTGGATCCCATCAGGCCCTAGCATACTTTGTCTTTTGAAGGCTTTTCATGGTTTTAAAACCCAAAGTTTTGGCAGAGGCACCAGTCCTGGAGCCAGGTATTGATATCCTGGGCTTGCCTGTTTCTTCCAAAGTCTCCACCCATTACTGGGAGTATTGAGGAAAACACACATTCACCATGTAATGTAATTCTACAGATAAAGATTTTTTCCTCAGTGAAAGGGCTCATGCAACTTCATCAAGTCCTGGTCCAATTTGTTCCACAGAAACCTCTGTTAACAGCAGGAGACACCCAAGTTCTGTTCTGTTTTCTCTTATCTAGCAAGTGTACTGATCCATCCCGTGTGTTTTGTGGAAACTGAAAACAAGTTTGCCAACAAAATCTTTTGGCATGTTTCACCCATTTATGCTTGTACTTCTAGTGAAAGATGAGTTTTACTGATATTTGTGTAGTATTTCTTGGCTCTTCTTAAGTAAACCTCTGGCTTAATTACTACAATTCTTGTTAGGAATAAGGTGGTAAACCAGAAAATCTTTATCAGTGTTAAAATCAACATCAGCCAATCTGTGCTTTAGGTAATTATGTATCAGTGAAGAAGATGTACTATCTTTAAATTCTAACAATGGGATATTTTATGACAGTACTATGCCAGTACTGGTCCCTTTTGGAGGTGGAAAACATCAGAAGGTAACTCCAGGTCCCCTTGGAGGTGTCTGACCCTTGCCTTCCCAAGCCTTTGCAGACTTGGGAATCTAAGGCTGGCAGCTCTGTCTGGGACCTCCAGAGTGAATGCCCATGGCAGTAAATGAAATGGAGCTTCTATGTACCGTCATTGCTTCTTACCCTTTTTTGGGTGCGGTAATTTTCAGTTTTAGATGGAGCTGGAGAAATAAAGCATTGTCAACAGATGTTGATGATATAAACATTTCAGGGAAAATGAGGTGCTTGAAGTAGCCTGTGCTGGATTAACCCTAGCTCACAACTTAATTTCACACTTGAGAGTAGATATGCTTCGCTTACTTTCTTTTTTTAAACAATTCCAAGTATTTGCTGCATACTTAGCTCTTTGTTTTACAGACAAAAATCACTCAATATCAGATAAATCAATTATATTTTGTTTCTCCATTGGCTTAGTTGCTATGTTACAAATTATATACAGAGTACATTTTGACCATAAAATGCAATAAGAACATTCACTTCTATATCAGACCAATAATTACTGTACCCTGATGCTCAGGCTCCACAAGCACTTACCTCAGCAGACTCCTGATGGTAGGAGCTTCTGTTCAGTGGCATGTACCCCATCAACTACTTTTTGAAAGCAGGGGGAGAAACAAGTTCCTTTTTCTGATATTTCTCAGATGTTGCAGGATCAGCTGAGGTGCTCTGAAACTTTGAAACAAGTCACTGAATTTTTGCTTTGTATATTGTACCAAGTGAAACAAAAGATCAGAAAGTGAAAGTGTTAATGAAGATGGAGACACTTTAATCCTGTTTATATCTGTCCCTGTGCTCCTAGAAGTACATTGGCGGATTATTCTTCTAGTCCTGAAGTTGTTTGGCTTCAGGACTCAGCCTAAAGACTCATTTTTGCAATTGACTAGAAGACAATGATTTAGAAGACAAAGAGAGTCTGAAAAGCTACTGAATGGTGAGACAGACTTTTTTTTAACAGCAGTGGATCAAAGTACAGTGATTATGTACTTTAATGTGAATGTGTTAATCCAGGTATGAAGGTTTCAAGGAGTTTCTAAAGCTAAGATTTATTTTAAAATGCTATTCAAACAAAACCTTGTATAACTTGTAAGAAGCTAAATCTCTCTCTCCAGACCTCTCCTCAACCATTTTGCAGAAAAGAGCAAGTTATTCCAATTACTCTTTTAGTTAATTACTATATAACAGTCACAACAGAGCATTACATTTCTATCCAAGGAGGTAAAGTGCCTAGTCCAGTGCATCCCAGAGAAACCAAACATACATCAGGGTAAACCTCTCATAATATCTTGGAAGGATCAAAGAATTGTTTAGGTTGGAAGGGACCTTTTAAGATCATCAAGTCCAACCATCAACCTAACACTGCCAAACCCACCACTAAACCATGTCCCTCAGCACTGTGTCTACCCGTCTTTTAAATAAATCCAGGGATGGCAACTCCACCACTTCCCTGGACAGCCTGTTCCAATGTTTGATAACTCTTTCAGTGAACAAATTTTTCCTAATATCCAATCTTAATGTCCCCTGGCATCACATGGGAGGTGGCTGAAAAGTCACCCCAGGGCCCCTTCCGTGCAGCTTAACCTCAGGAAAGGCTCTGTGGGAAGGTGCTAGGCAGCAGGGAGTTTTATTTAACGGCTCTATAAAACAAGCTGAGACAACCCCTGGGCACAGGTCCCTGACTGGGGAGCTAAGCCCTGACTCAGGCATTCTCTCATGCCCCAGCATGCCACTGCTCAGCCAGAAAATGGCCTCTGTGGGCTTAAAAGTTATGCCCTTCACTTCAAAGCATCCACACACAACATGCATGGGGATGTCTCCAGCCACCTGAGCACATCCTGTAGCCCAGAGGGTTCATTTGCTGTCCTGGCAAGGCACATCGCCCATGAATGCCTGAGCTGCTCCATCGCAGAGAGCAGCAAAAAGCCAGCCAACATCACTCAGTGTTTCACAGCTGGCCAAAGTCTCATCTTAAGCCATGTCAATATCTAGGGCAGGCACGTGTAACTTGCAAAGTAATAACAAAAAAAAGCCTGGGAGGAGCGAAAGGTGTTAACCGTTCTTCCATCAGCCCTCTTCAGGGGCTCCCATGGTCTCACACGTGACAGCCGGAAAAGCAGAAGAGACCTCTAATTCTTTTAACAGTGAAATCATAAAACTTTAAGTGTTTGGAACCCATTTATGGCAATAAATTTATCATTAACAGTGTTTGTTATTGACATTTCTCCCTAAAAGTGCTAAAGGAAGAAACTGGCAATGTTTTCAGTGTTCTTCTCATGCATAAATACTGGCTGGACTAAATCTCACTGAAATCAGTGGAGTACATATCATCCTTTATGTAAGGTAGCGGTAGGGAATCACTCAGATTTTTCATGGAAAACCATGGCTGAAGCAGTCTCAGATTCTCAGGAGCAGCCCACATGCCCACCAAATGCAACCAAACGGTTTCTCAGGAACAGTGAACTCTGCTGAATATTACTTTGGACAGTGGTGTACATGTGTCTGGGTAGCAGCCAGCAGAAGAACTCAGTATTTGAAGCTGAAAGCCTCACGTAGCCTGATGTGAGTTGAGTGAAGCACACAGATACCTAGGGTAGCATGCTGGAGAGGACAGCATACAGTGGCAGCCAGCTACCTTGAAAAATTGGGCTAGCTGCTGCCATGAGGGCAGAGGCAAGTTGTAAGGAGCAGTAGCTATTGCTGGGGAAAGTTGGTTTCACTCTTCTCTTCACAGGAGGAGCAAGTGAGCCTACCTTTGCAGGGCTTGGTCTCAGTTCACCTTATTTCTCAGCTCTACACCCTCCACCTTTTGTTATTCAGTGGCCAAACCAGCCTCTCTCTCACTCCTTATCCTTCATTCAGCAAAAGACAATTTTCTTTGCCTGGGGCCACAGCTTGGAATACAGCTCATTTCAGCTGCCGCCTTAATAAACACAGCAGTATCACCCTCAGAAACATCTTTGTAAGAGGGCTTTTGCACGTGCTAATTTAAAAGACTTTTGGTGCTTAAAAAAAAAAAATATTACTCTGCTGTTCAAGGAAGCAGGAAGTATTACAGTGTTGGAAGCAAAGTCAATTGTGTGAAAGATTCTCATCCCAGTTTCTTCTCCAACTAGACTAACCTGCAAGACCAATTCCTGTTCTGTTTTGTTTGCTAGCTCCTCATGTCAAAGAGATTAGAAATACAATAAAAAAACACTGACTGTCTTAAAAAAATCCATTTTATCTCACTGGCCGTCTTCCTAAACTACAAGACCTTTCACAAGAAATTACCAATATCACCATGTAAGAGTCACTTTTGCATGTCCATTTTATCTTGGACACTCTTTATGGTTTGACTAAGCTAATAGCAAAGTCAAGGTAAGATCTTTCACCTGGAGTCAGTAAGTCCACCGTTTTTTAAACTTGCTTCACAGTTACTTAAAGTATTCTTATGCAAAGAAGGCAAGAAAAAGGCTGATAATGTGTCCGTAGCAGACCAAAATGGAATTCATTCTGTGCTTTCCCACTGTGTTTTTCTCTCCTCCCACCATTGATCTGGAGACCTTGTAGGAAAGACAATCTGCTATGCATTTGTATAGTGTCAGCACAGTGGGAAGTGCAAAGGTCTTTTAACGATAAACTATGTAATGACAAATTTCGCAACCCAGCTTTGAGAATGAGAGTGTCAGTGCCCTTGGTGCGAAGTTCATTCATCGCTGATGAAGACAGGTGTCTTTAAATGAGAATTCAGAGGACATTCATCATGCTACCCTTGGTGTACTACATTCTGGCCCCACGAAGTCTTATCCCAATATTCTCAATAGCAATACTCTTAGCATGTGTTCATGATGTACTTTGACTTAGACTGTCGGGGCAGAATATGATTCTGGAAGTGCAGTTCTCTGGGTTAACAAACTCACTTTTCTCTGCCTTTCATCTTACTGAGGCTGTTTTCTTTTCTTCTGTAGACCATCTCCACTGAACAAGGCATTTGGCTGCCTACTTCTGGTAGTTCTGGTGCCTCATCTGGCATCTATTTTCTACTCCTATACCATACTAACGTGCAGTACAGGGGCAGAGGACTGAGACAGTCTGAGAGATTAATCTTGCACTGAGTACAACAGAACAGGTGAAACAAAGCACTAGCTGCCACCTCAAAACACACATTTAAAGTTTATAACATTTTCAAATTAGGTCTGTTCTTCTGAAAACCTCCAGTAAATTTCCGAGTGCTCCAGGCAGAGAGCAACAGGTTACCAGCTGCAGTCAGCCTGGGGCAGAGCGGGCTCACCAACTCAACCTCTAGTAAATGGAACTTTTGAAAGTGGTTACAACCTTCAGGTAGGTCGCCCAAGTTAGTTGCCAGATGCTCGTAAAGCTTTGTCAGACACCTCATCGGATCTCCCACCACTTCCCAGGACGTAACTGGGACCCCAAAACCCACCGGGCGCTGCTCCAAACT
>VZSZ01006779.1:7594-25253 GCA_013398815.1 Ibidorhyncha struthersii | reverse complement strand
GAGCTTTAAGAAGTAGGTATTACTCATAATCTTTTAATCTGCATTTTCTGGTTCACAGAGCTTTGCTAACTTCTTGAGGTCTGGTTCAGAAATTTGTGGCCTCAAAAAGATCCACACTGAAAAACTAATGAAGTCTCGATTGCAAGAATGCATTTGAGATAGTTGTGGATATAGACTCCACTTTATAACAAACTTCTGTTTTTCCTATGAAATTTTATGTTTGATGACTGTTTTTACACATGAGAAATAAACATCTTAAAGCAGATAATAAGCATCTTATTATCTGGTAGCACCTATGGTGCTTGATGAGCTGTAAAAATTCATCTGTGTTGAACAAACCAAAATGATGCAAGGTTCAGATGCCTAAGTCCTAAATGACAATTAGAAACTGGGAGATATCAAGGAACGTCTGTGCCTGTATTAGTGCAAGAACACATTTAGAGCTGCTTCACTGCCTTGAAAATGTCAGAACTATGACAGACCAAAGCACCATCTAGCCAACAGTCTTTCTCCGTCCATGCCCGCACTAAGTGCCTAAGGACAACATGAGAGAGGGGGAAGCGGTGTAATTGTAATTGTGCAGAATAGGCTTGCAGCCTCCTTTGAACTATGGCTTGTGTACTTCCACAGCCCTCAATGTTTTTTTCTTCCATAAACCTGCCTGGCTGTGTTTTTAACTCGTACAACCCATGTGAGCATCCAACCGGCGCAACAGCCAGCGGCAAGTGGTTTTACTGTGTTACTACATATTGTGTGAGAAAACGATCTCCTTTTTGTATATGTTAAACACTCTGCTCATGCCTTCCACTTAATGTCTCGACAGTCTCTGCTGGGACTCGTTTCTAGATGCGGCTTCCTCAGGCCCAGAGGAGCTGAACATGCTCAGCTTTGATCCTCATGTCATTGATCCTTTTTGCACTATCTTGGGAAGACCTGCATGCTGCCTTTTTGCAGCACCTAGAGTGAATATCACCTGAGTCAGAGACAGTGTGTGACCATTTTTGGGAGGTTTGCTTAACCAATAATCTCACCTTCAGTATCCTGCACGTCGGTCTGCCACCCTTGGAAATTCTCAAGCAGGTACTTGATGCACGGTACAAATTATAACTTTTTAAACCCTGCTGTGAAAAAAAGAAAGAACAATTAAGATAAATCAGCTATTTTTATATATTTACATAAATCAGCATTCCCAGCATGATGTCCAGTACCAATCTTTCACTCCTCTCCCTTTCATCTCAACTCCTCATGTCAGTCATGTTGAGTGACTGATAACAAATGGCTAGAAATAGTGTCAGGGTTTAAGGGTTTGAGGTGACAGTTTGAAATCAAGCTGACATTAATCTTTTTTTACAATATGCTTTGGACCAGACCCTCAGCAGCTGTACTGCTGTGTTTCCACTGAACCCAGTAAGCAGAGCTAATTCCATGGCAGCTGAGAATCCACCCAGCACTCATAAAATTCAAAGACCAAAGTCTTATTTATAATGACAGAATGATATTAAGAGAACCTTAGAGTGATACTCAAGCACTGCTGTGCTGAAGTGAGAACTGAATAATCTCAGTCCTACCACACCGCAGCCTTAGCAGAACAATATTACCCACTTAAAATTTCCACATGAAAGCCTCAGAAGAACAATATTATCCACTTCAAGATTGTGTGTGCACTAGGCACTGTCACAGATTTTTTTTTTTATGAACACTCTCATCCAACTTAAAATGGATGACATTGGTGCCTTAACATGACATTATTAAGAATTTTACTGGGATAATCCCAAAAATCTCCATGTAAACCCACCTGTGGTTTTTGTTTTGGTTTGGTTTGTTTTTTCCCTGCTCTGGTTAATACTAAATGAGTCATATTAACAGTTTTGTTACCACATTATTGTCCAACAGGCTGTGAAACTGCACATACCAACTGTAGCCTGCTACTTTCCTGAAGTGAAAAATACCAAAGAGCTCCTACTGAGAAACATGGTCCATGGTGGTATTAACATGTTTCCAATTAATATGCAGAAAAAGATGTTAAATCCGTATTAAGACAATTTTTTTCCTTCCTTTTTTATTACATAAAGTCAGTCAATGACCTCAAAGCACTTAGTAGTTACTAGTACTAATAATTTGCAGAATTTATTTTAATTACAGATTTTCCTTTTCTTCAGACTCTGGAAATCAAGGGAAAAAAGGGAAAGCTAACGAGCATCAAACTAGTACAACTAAATTTTGTGACTTTCATAATGGAAGGGGAAATGGAACAGGCAAGTGACAGTTCAGCAGAACTCCAACAAGGCACATGCAGCAGGTTAATTTCAGAAGCAGCAACTTTATGAAATTGAACACTCTGTGACAAAAGACTGGTTGTCACATGAAGTACAAGCAGTATCAAATTCAAAAAAATAAAAAAAAATACCTGTAGATCACTTGAACAGTTCAGTGATCCCTGAAATAAAGCCTTTTTTCTGCCTTTTAGTTTGTTTGCATTCTGCAACCTAGTCTAGACTGTGCGATCAGCTTTATATTACTGTTACGATCTCCTATTCTGAAATCCCAGAAACAACATTAAATCTACTTTTTTTGATGGTGCAAGCAAGACTGGAGACATTTTGGAGCTTAAGCCTGACATTTATGCAGGTGAGTGAGCCCTTTTGTACCTGTCTACCAGGGAAGGTAGATAGAGACCATGGCTCCCACAAAAACCATGGGAACAGGCTGCCTGAACTTCTCTGAAGAACTGGGCCTGCTGAGGATGCACATGGATTGTGCCACAGATGAGGGATTGAACTCATCTAGACAATCATCTCCAAGGGATTTCCCCTGGAACAAAAGTGTCTGTAGACTCTGTTTCTCATGCATTCGCCTCTCTGAACTCTACAGAGCCTCTTCATTTCGGGTGAGCTCCCTGGACTGAGCCTCAGTTCTTCCTTAGATAGGATGTGCCTGGAGCTTCAATTAGTTATTTTATTCTTTCCTTTTAAACAAGCATAAGAAACAGGTTTCAATGGTTTCTGTTACGTTGTAGCATTTTACAACTAAATTGCTATTACAGCCTTCAAAAATGCAATCATCAACAGAAAATTGATTTTTATAAACGTGATTGATTTTTACAAGCAATTATTGCAGATACAAAATTCTTTATCCAACAAAAACACGTCACTCTTCCCTCCTATATCCAGTCAAATAGGTTTATTAGAAGGGCTATGTATTAGGACATAAATTTCAATGGATTTGTGAGCTCTGATATAACTGACTGTGCTGTTTAAAGGCACTAAGGAAAGCAGCAGCATCTATTTTCCTAGTTTAAAGGCTAGCGATAACAGCTAATTCTTCAACAGGAGCTAATGAACAGCTTATAAAGCAAAATCTTGTTTTGCAAACCAGAAATGGGTACTTAAAGACAATGATGAGAAACGGAGACATTGTTTAGTTTTGGCTTCCTTTTCCTGTACACAGACCCACTAGAGGCCGTGAGTACAGAGCTGTGGACTCTGCTCACTGTGACCCAAAGACTCTTGAGACAAATCAGAGGTCCCCAGTAGCTTCACTGGGTTTCAGATCTGGGCTTGACGTGCAGGTCATCAAATACAGCCTGGACTGCAATGATTTACTGCAGTGAGCCAAGCAGCCCCCCGGGTGGGGAGGGTGTTCTCACTCCATCCAGGAGGAGCACGTGCAGCAGCACTCAGCGCCTGTGTAGGATGGGGAGCGTTTGCCTGCGGGGCAGATGCAAAGCAGAACTCACATAGGCAGCTTTAATTAGTTACCAGCCTATTAACTACTTTTGTAAAGATAATCTCTTGATGATCAGATGCCAGGAACTGAACTACAGACTGGACATACACCTCGCTCATGCCAAGCCACTCTTCCTTTGAACATCAACAAAATTATTTATAATATTTTGTGACATATCTATCTCATTTCTTACATGTCACTGGTAACAATAAAGGCATTTGTAAGTCTGCAAGACTTGAAGTATCAGACAATGTAGTCCACTTATTGATCAATAGCCTTTCTTTTGGTACTGTGAAGGCGATAGATTCTTTTCTATTCAGCTTTGTGCTGTCTGTGAAAGTCAAATTGAAAAGCACTGCTAACAGCTGCAATAACCACTTTCAGTTCAAAGTTAAGCACTATGTAAAGGTTATTTTTTTATACTACTTCTTTCTTAGGTCTTCTACTTGTTAATAACTAGTGGTGCCAAACCTCTGGAAACTGCGTGGACATGTCCCACATTTTTTGGTACAAGACTAGCTCAGAGAAAAGGAGCAATTAATTATAACACTAAGTAGGAATAATAGAAGCCAATGGGCACATTTTCACTACATTCAACAAGAGCTGAATTGGGTCAAAATACACATTCATTCACTTGAACTCACATGTGTGGTTAATATGGAATTAAAAGGTTGGACTTACAACAAGGGATGCTCTTTCTGCTCCTACTTAGCAGCAATTCTTTTTCTTTTTGTCTCCCATCTTCCAACAAATCAGACTTCAAAAGGTAATAAAAGGTGGTGTATTTCCCACTGACATAAGTTATTTAAACAGATTTGGAACAAAGACAAAGGAGGATGTTATTAGTTACACATATATTGAATTATGGCCTTACCAGCCCTCGTCTCTCTATTTGATCTTTCTTTATTTTGGATGGAGTCCCTGTGATGAAAACTGCCCCATATATCCAACAGGGTGTACTAATGTGAGGTGTTATTCGAGTGCACTGTCCCATTTACAAACTCAGAGATGGTTGCGTCATGGTCTTAGAAGCAGCTGAAAGTTTTCAAGAGTCTGAAAACATGCTTAAAAAATAATCGGTTGTCAAATTGTATGATTTATGAATAGCTATCACTGAATTTTAAGGAACTTAAAACAAGCAGGAATACAGGAACATACATTTAAATTAAGCATCAAAAGAGAGGAACAGTTAACTGAGAACACTTAGGGAAATTGGGAAAAGAAATTACTTGCCATCTTTATTATCAAGTGATATAATAATGTCAATCTGGCAAAACAGGGAAATACCTTACAAGGGATAGATTCGTAGAAAAAGTTTGAGAAAGCTGTCAGATGCCTGAGTAGGGGGAAGTTGAAAAATCATTTATTTATTTTTTTACCTATTTCTGAACAGTCTTGAGTGATCTAGGAGTGTTACAGTATTGATATTCCACAAAAGAGAGCACTTGTGGTCCAAAAGTTATGAATTCCCAGTTTAAACCCATTTCCATTTTCATGAGTGTTGAAAGTTTTTGGCTGTTCATATTTGGTACAGTTTTTTAGAGTTTGTTTATTCTTCCAGATTTTAATACCAAACCTTTTGTGCAACAAAACAAAGAACATTTTATTCTCTCTTATTGTTTTAATACAGACACATATTACAGAGCTAAACACATGCATATGTGTATATACATGTATATATATGGTTTTATTTTAACTTAGGGAAAAAAAACAATATATATGAATGAAATGAACATTCCATCCAAAATACTTCTCTAAGAAATATATAAAGATGAAAGCTATGGTAAAAAGTACACAAGATAAAAGGGAGAGTAGAGAGTGTAGCATGTGAGGATAAGGAGCACACCCTTACTTTTCATGATTCAGGTAAGAAAACATTCACTGAAAAAGCTCTCACACAAAATTAACTCAGAGTTGTATGAAGAATCTAGGTCATGAGATCTCCAATTAATAAAGTATCTATCCTTGCTCTTCTTAAGAAAGAAAAAAAAAAGAAAAATAAGTGAAGAAAGAACACCTGTGCCTTTCTCTTTTTTGTATTACATTGGGGAGTACAAGAAGTGCAGAAAATCCATTCATATAGCATTTTTATTGTTGATCCCAGCCCAACCACCTAAAGGGTAGAAAATTAAGTCGGACCAATTTATTCTCCCTCAGGAGGAGCATAACTAAAAAAACACCTGGCTGCAGTCAGCTGACAGCTCCCAGACCTTATATTCTATTCATTTATTTTTATTTCTGAATTTTGATCATTCTTCAGTTTTGAAGACTGTTGACTTCATCATTAGCTTTAATGAACATGGAGACACAACTACAGTATAACACTTGGTAGAGATTGAGGTGCTCTTCCGTGACCCCACAATCCTTGTTTTGGAGTACAGTGAGATTGACATGATGCTCAGGGGAACACTATAGAAGCAACATGATTTTATCCTTTGAATTTGGATTGTGAGTGTGTAAAAATCAAAATTACTGCAAAATTACTATAAGTAAAAACAAATATATATGTGTATTCGTACAAACACACACACAAACACTACTAGTCACCACAGTTTACCACAAGGAAAGCAAGGATATATATATTGCAAGGGTAAAGCGAATATAAGTATAAATTACAAGCAGGGAAGCACATTTTGGGTAGTTAGAACGTCACTCAGTGAGTTACATTTTATACCTTTTTGGTGTAGACACATCAGTTCCTGAAATAGTTGTTGCTGACTCCTGTTTTCTTGGAAGGTCAGTTCGTTATCACAGTTACTTTGTTCTGCACCCATCAAGGTTTCTTTCTCCTGCTACTCGCTCCCCATCGATGAGGTTTCTGCTGAGCTTATCAGGGAAGTCTCAGGTTTCCCAGCTAAGGAGATATCATTCTTTGTCATTATGTTTACCGGCATCACCTTTGTAGTGGCTCAGTGAAGAGTGTAAAGGGTAATGTGAACTGGCACAGGACAGAGAAAAATAACTTTTTCAATGCTGTTGCACACACAATATATAACAAGAAACTTTTGGCTATTGGGGGCATTAGAGCCAAATTACCTTTATCACTAGACAGCTCTAGGCAGGATTCTAGCTGCTTTTTCATATGTGGGCCAGATTTTCAGCTTGCATAGCACCCTTGAAATTAGTGGAATTGTGTTAGCATCAGACAAGACAAACTCCTAGTGATACAAACAACTGGGAATTTTCAATTTAGCCTCATTAAGAATTCCTGTTCCTTTCAAGACTGATGAACCTGAAGGATGCACAACCTACACAACTTCATGCAAGGGGTAGATGGGTATTTGGAAAAGAAATCTCCAAGCATCCAATACAGCAGTGTAGAGCTTTGGTAAGACTGATTAATAGTAAGCCTACAGAGATCTTTAAAAACATTGCTGAATAAAGTCTTCAGTTTTCAAGTCTGAGCGTGCTAATTTCCTGTTTTTCACCACTGGGAAGGCAGACTGGTAAGAAGAATTTGTGTCTGTTGGCTAAGTGTTTTTATCAGAGTATGAAAAATCTTGTGAGGATGGAAATAAGTCAAAAAGTCTTCATTTGTAACTCTTACATGATATGTGGTCCCATCTGCCACCATTTGTCACCACAAGACCAGACTGACTTGCACGATGTCACATAGGTAGAGACTGATCTACTCTGTGAATACAGTCTGTTCTTATGACATGGTTCAGCACTTACTTTTGTTCTTCATGCTACAGTCCTTATATTCAATCTTGTAAATAAGTCATCACTCTATTTCCCATTATTCTCAGTGCCCTTTAATTGTACAATTACATAAAATAGCAGTTAACATCACTTGGAATCACATAATTCATTGTGTAAAAGTATTTTGCCACATCTCTGAATTTAGTAAGGTCATAACTTTATTTACTCATCATTAACACTGCAATAGTTCACAATGTGAATTGTCAGAGCATCATTTCATTTTATTGCAACCACTGAATATCAACCTACAAATGCTAAAAAACAACCATAAGAAGTCATAAACTGAAGGACAATGACATGAGTTAAAAGGCATCACTTTGCCAGCTCAAACTTCTAAGCAGTCTCTTAAGAATTAGGTCAGCAAGTGGCCTTTGAGAGGCTGTAGGATCACAACACGGTGGGAAAAAGGGAATGTGGCTAAAAGACACTGAATAAAAATCGAAAACCAAGAGAAGATTTTACGACTTTTTCCTGTCCCCATGACTATCAGCACATAGGGGCACTGCAATGGGAAATATCACATGCTCTGTACCCAAGCTGTGTGACACCAACAATCCTGGTAAAGCAACAACTTTCATATTATTGAACCATCTGTTTCAGATGACAAAGCAGATGCAGTGTGTCCCTGCACTGGTCCTCTAGACACCTGGGTCCAGTTCTGCACTCACAGTAGACCTCTGCACCATTCTTGCCCCTGCTGCTGTTACTAAATCTTCTCCAGCTTCTCTCATTACCTGTAACGGGTGACGTCTGAGGGGCCAAACCATTTTGGTCTGGTCTTGAATCAGCTACAGAGTTCAGTACTGTTGCATCAGCTTGAATTCACTTATTTGTTACACCAGTCAGAAAATTCACACATTAGAAAAAGGTGTTTCTCCTGCTGCTTTCACACACTTAGGGCAGCAGTTCCAGGGAAAGGTCATGAACAGGATTTGACACAGCAAGCCCTTGTTTCAATTCCTGTGTGGTCCTCTGACACAAAGCTGAGCCCAACTCCAAGCACAGTCAATGGGAAGGATCATCTGCTTTTATTCTAGTGAGCAAATGATCAGCAGTGAGCAAGTGGTAACACAAGACACAGGAAATTTGCCTGAAAAGAGAGCTCAGTAAGAGCTCAGTCCTTCCTTTACTCTAATGCAAATCCCACTGGCCTGAATGCACAGTAAGAACACTTCTACCAATGGGGATCCACTAATTTTTAGGCATTTCTGAACTGTCAGAAATTTCACAATCTTTACTAATACAAAAGAAATATTCTGAAAAGAAATAACAAGGTCTGTCTGACACAAACTACTTTGAACTAAAACTGATTACTGAAATACCACTACAGATGTCTCAGTTTACAGACAAGTGAG
Organism: Ibidorhyncha struthersii; assembly: GCA_013398815.1. Classification (NCBI taxonomy): domain Eukaryota; kingdom Metazoa; phylum Chordata; class Aves; order Charadriiformes; family Charadriidae; genus Ibidorhyncha; species Ibidorhyncha struthersii. The sequence goes on along the minus strand of VZSZ01006779.1, from coordinate 16,470 downwards.
CCTGAAGCAAACTTTTCCACTGATTTCTGTGGCTCTTTCCATTTATTGCATGCAGGTCTATGTAGTATTCTACTAGAATAAGGTTGCTTAAACAGACAAAGAGCTTATCTTCCAGTGTGAAATAGACAGCAAGCTTTTTCTAGAAGAATACCGGAAATGTGGGTTTTTTTTCCCCCCAGACTGAGAGCTAAAAAGTCAGAGCATAGGGCAGTGAAAATTCATCTCAGGTAATAGGCATAAAGGGAAAAACCAACTCTGTCTGCATGAACAGAGAACAGCAAAAAAAATCCTTTCCTTAAGGAAGGGCTTAATATAAGGAACTATGACACAATTGATAGATGCAACTTATACCAAATGCCTGAATACTCGTGGGGGATTTCTTCAACCCACACTTCTCCTCCTCAATATCTCCCCACCTCAGCTCTAAAACATACCTAAACCTAGCGCTTGTCTAGTGACTCTTGTCAGTCCAAGATCTAAACAAATGTGTTGTTTCAAAGAGCACCAGCTCCTGGCCCTTCCTTGACCTTCTTACTGTTTGAGCTGACTGAAAAAGCACCCCATCTCCCTTGTTAAACCTGATATGAGGCCAATGAATGAACAGACTAGTCTTAGAGGCAGCTTGTGTTCAACAACTACATCCACACTATATTGAGCACATACAAGTAGTACATTCCAATACAACAGCATGCTCAAGTGTCCAATACAAGCAAGATTTCTATTGCCAAAATAAAACTCTAAACCTTGCTTCATTATCCTGCCTTTGACCACTTCTTGCCAACACGAATAATGTATAGAAGTAGAGACCTTTATCACATTTAATAATAGTTTTCACATGAAAGTAAAGCTATTGTTTTGTTATGAATCTACATTAGAAACCTGATAACAGCCTTTGTCATAAGCCCTCATCTGTGTTTCTCAGTAAGCCTGAGCTGTGAACATCACCTTCTTTGGTGGTATTTGTCCTTTAACACTTTTCAAAGTGCTTTCTTAAAAGCAAAGCAAAACAAAAGAAAGCAATTCTCCCACTGCTGCCTCCTGAGCTCTAACCTGGTAAGTTCGTCCCATCCCACACATGACCCAAACCCCCTCTTCCCACAAGAGGTGGACTTTTCACTACAAGTGAAAAGCCAACTACAGTCAGACTAGCCTGTATCCTGGTGATCCCACTCTGGTGTATGCTTTTAACTACAGCAGGTGATGAGAATTGCTTTTCTCCAAAATGTAAAATGACCCTCAATTATAATCAAGGCCTTGAGCTAGTGCTAGACGTGGATACTCATTCAAACCACCTCCATTCTTCTGTGTAGGATGGCCTTGTCGAAAGGAATTATGGAGTCGACTGAGTTCTAGTGAATGGGATGATTATGCTTATCACTATTGTAAACAGTTTAAAAAAACCCCCCACTTTTATCTGAAAATAGCTTGGGCTAAATACTACAAATACATTTACCTAAATTTGAATAACAATGCAAAGTTGGCTTGACCCTTCATTTATGTGAAACTGGTCTGCATGATGCTTATCTGTTTTTATGAAGTAGACATTCCAACTTTTAAGCTACTCATTACAAAAAAGGTTATAGTCACTACTTAATACTGTACTCCTGCATAAAATCTTTAAAGTTCCATCTCAAAAAGAAAATACATAGAACTTTGGCAAGATTGAATACAGCTTTAGACAATACGGTAGATGTTTCTTTACCAACTTTTCAAATTAATATGAAAGTGTCATGGACTATTAAAATACCCCCCAGACAGCAACATTTTTTGTGTCTGTCAAAACTGTAGATACACAGATGATGCGAGGTATCAGAGTAATTTATTGTGCTCTGGGGGACAATTTCAAAACATGAATGTCTAATATTATGGAATAAAAAACTGCTTAAATATTCACCCCTCTAAGTAAAGGGATCTTAAGTTACAAGTAATTGTAAGAAAACTTTTTATCAAGATAGAAAATCTTCAATGCCAATAAAAAATTGTTTCCTAATGTTCCTATCTTTCTTTTATCCTCTAAATTACAACCATGCGTAATGAAAGAAACCCATAGATTATAAGCTTTTAAATTGGAAATGAAATCCTATGAAAAAACAGCAGAAGTGATTTCTCCCACCTGAACCCTGATGGTAAAAGACAGTCCCTGTCTTTTAGAAGACTAGACCACTGAGACTTAAGTGGTATAAGACTCAGGCACAAGACTGAGATGAGGAATTCCCAAGACCTTAATTGACTGCATCTTTTTCCCTGCCCCTGGCGTGTCTGAATCTTTGTTATAAAAATTAACACACTCCCATCACGATGCCAGTTCTGAGCCTGACAACAGAGTTACCATTCATTCCGGTACTGCAAAGAGGTTGATTACCTTTTACCTCCTGGCTGCGGTAAACTGGCATGGAGTCACTAAGGCTACCAACGGCTGGCTAGTTGGGACCAGCACCTACTGGGTCCAGGTGCTGTCACCCCACATGTTAGTGCATGCTGTGTGATGGACAGCAGCTCTAGGTCTGAGGCTGCAAACCGGTTGGGGAGCAAGCAGTGAGGAGAGGGGAGAGAGACAGGTGTGATAACAATGTCCCCGGCTCCTCTTCTTGGGACTGGGTAGAGAAGTGGCATGAACTAATCCCGTATGCTGTGGCAGCAAAAGCATAGCCCTGTACTGAGACTTTAAAAAGCTAATTTGGGGTAGGACAACTGAATATCAGACCAGCTTTAAAAAAGTCAGGGTAAATAATCTCCCAAACTCAGAGACATCCAGCAAGCGAAGATTTATAGCTGGGAACAGAAGGCAACTCTATTTTTCAGAGAAAACCCTCTCCCTGACACTACCAGGCAGCAGTCCTCCACCACTTGATGAATGCCTCCTGCCAGTTGTGAGTGTCCTCAGCTCTTACCAGTTTGAATAGATTATTGTAGCATCAATAAATAAATAGGACAAAAAACTAAGTTGCATATTTCCAAAACTGCATAAAAGCAGTTTAACTTCCATTGCAATCAACATTCCACTGCTAGTTTTATTCTTGCATTTTCTGCTTAAAACATTTTATCTGGGTTTTTTTTTTCCATTATATTGCTTTCAAACTTTCCACCAGACTACTTTCTTATCATCTGGTCTTTATCTTTCAGTAGAAATATTCTATGAGTGAAATATGAGTTCACCTAAAATAAATAATAACAGTTACAATGAAAGCTTTACGTCATGTTGGTGCTTTTGGGATCCTTAAAGAAATTTCCCATAAAGACCTCCCATAATCAATAAGTAAATTTCACATCCTTAGCCTGGGTTTTATATTTGTTCTAATTTGGAAGCAGTGTTTGTTTTAATAAGTAAAGCATAAACCACAAAAAAAATAAATACAAACTTTCTTGAAGTTTTTCTGCATTTGCTAAGGTGAACTGCTTCTGGAAGTGGTAAAATGGCAAGGCTGGAAGGGCTAAATTGCCCTTCACAAACTGAGAAAAAAATCATCTGCCCATGCAGCCTGAAGGAAGGAAATGTGCCTCATTTGGCTGCATGATGCAATCCAGCAAAATCTTCAGGCATTTGATTAACCTTAAACACATATTTATGAACTTGAGGAATAAGCCTGAGCATTCTGAGAGAAGGGAAACCAAAAATCCCTCCTTACTGTTGAAGTCATATTCTTATAGCTAGTACAAGTTATTTGGTCCATTTATAAGTCTCTTTTTTGTTCCTGAACTATAATAATGAAGAGCCTTTCATACTTTAAAAACAGCACATTTTTGGTTTAACTACAGTAATATGAGTTATTTGAGAAACTGATTGCATATTCCAGTCCTAATCCTTTTAACATATATTGAAAAGCAAAATTAAAATTAAAATACAACAAATGATAAGCACCTAAATTGTACTGGTTTTAAACTACATTGTGAGACTACACGCACCTGAGAACTTTACATTAGCAAACATCACATTCTAAGCTGCCAGTGAGAGAAGCTGGGTCATGAGTTACACCAGACAGGTGCCTTTTTTCTGCAAATGTCAGCCCACTGGCCAGCACCACATAAACCATGCCTCTGACATCTGTGAATGATCTAGATTCCGTGTATGATTTAGATGTGATGTGGATTCCAATGCCTTGAATTCTTCAGCGTGTGTACATAATGCACTATATATATACAAAGGGTGGTTACATCATACATATGAGGTCAAAAAGTACTACTCATGTTTATGTAACTACACGTCTCCACAGAAAACTTCACATAAGGCAGGTAGAATATAATTCTTTCTGTGGGTGAAACTGATGGACTCAAGAGACAGAACCTCAGTTGGCAGCCAGTCATGAGTAGTGTCCCCCAGGGCACAGCACTGGGGCCAGTGCTGTGTAATATCTTTATCAATGATCTGGATGAAAGGATCGAGTGCACCCTCAGTAAAGTTGCAGATGACACCTAGCTGGGCGGAAGTGTTGATCTGCCTGAGGGTAGGGAGGCCCTGCAGAGGGATTTAGACAGACTAGATCAATAGGCCAAGGCAAACTGTATGAGTTTCAATAAGGCCAAATGCCGGGTCTTACACTTTGGCCACAACAACCGCCACCAACGCTACAGGCTTGGGGAGGAGTGGCTGGAAAGCTGCTCAACAGAGAGGGACCCGGGGGTGTTGACTGATAGGTGGCTGAGCATGAGCCAGCAGTGTGCCCAGGTGGCCAAGAAGGTTAACAGCATCCTGGCCTGTATCAGGAATAGTGTAGTCAGTAGGACGAGGGAGGTGATTTTACCCCTGTACTCGGCACTGGTGAGGCCACACCTTGAGTACTGTTCAGTTTTGGGCCCCTCACCACAAGAAGGACACTGAGATGCTGGAGCGCATGCAAAGAAGACCAACAAAACTGTTGAGGGGTCTGGAGCACACGTCTTATGAGGAGTGGCTGAGGGAACTGGGGTTGTTTAGCCTGGAGAAAAGGAGGCTCAGGGGAGACCTTGTTGCTTTCTACAACTATCTGAAAGGAGGTTGCAGAGAAGTGGGAGTCGACCTGTTCTGTCAAGTAACAGGTGATAGAACAAGAGAAAATGGCTTCAACTTGCACCAGGGGAAGTTTAAGTTGGATATTAGGAAGAATTTCTTTACTGAAAGGGTCATCAGGCATTGCAACATGTTACCCAGGGCAGTGGTGTAGTCCCTATCCCTGGAGGCATTTAAGGGTCGTGTAGATATAGTGCTGAGGGACATGGTTTAGTGGTGGGCATGTCAGTGTTAGGTTAATGATTGGACTAGATGATCTTACAGGTCTGTTCCAATCTAGGAGATTCTGTGATTCTGTGACTTCAATTCATTGATCAGTTTGCCTGCCCAGTTTACTGTCATTAGTGTTTTTAGATCTCCATTTGCAAATTGGAAAAAATAACTTCATTTTCATCTTTAGATCACATACTCTTAGTGGCACAGACCTGAAATATTATAAATTATCTCTTCCTCTAAGTTAAGACAACCAAGTATGACCTCAGCATTCTATATTTCTTAGCTCTTGGTCTTTATCTAGACCAACAGTGAACAATCTCTGTACTAGCACAAAATGATTCTGAGGAATGAGTACAGCTCCGAGTACTACAGTGACAGCTATCATAAATAAATTTAAAAAATACGGTTTTCTGTGACTTTTCAGTGGCATACTAATTGCCACCAATTTGAGCTGGATTATACAGTCTTACATCTTACTTCTTTTTGTGTTTGTTTTTTTTTTTATATGTATCTATACAGAAGACCCCCAATTTTTCTGGAGGGTAATAATTCTAAAGGACAGTAGGTCACTCAGTCCCTCTCTTCAGCCCCTATTTTATTTTCTGTCTCAAAAAAAGCCAATATGTGGACTACAATCAATATATTCTCATTTCACTTTAATTCTTGAAATAAATTTTTTTGACCAACCTGAAAGCAGAAGACCCAGTTATTCACTAGCTACCTTCCTTCCATGCCAGTTTTTTGCTGCCTGCTAAAACTGGTCCTAGGGTACCATAAAATGTTTGGCAATGAGATTTTATGTGTTGAATTCTCAACAGAATAGGAGAACAGAAAATGACAGCATTAGCTACATCTCATTTACACTTGTAAGGAGTGATTTTGAGGTTTAGAACTGCTATGGTCATAAAAAATGATTTTCTAGTCCCTGAGAAGAGATCCCCTGAGATTCCTTTAGTACTCCAGTAAATGCCATAAGTATTAGGACCTGATTATGCAATTATTTTTCTGTGCAAAAATGTGTTATCGTTACTAAACCAACAATGCATTTGCTATTTCTATTAAAATGTCCTTTTATTCTAGTAGAAATGTGATGAAAGAGACATTTACAGACTGAAAGACAACAATTCAGCTTTTGAAAGTCTGTCCTGGGGACTTGGTGATTTCTGGCAGAAGCATTGCTGGTGTAGGAGGGGAGCATTCCCCTCCAGGTCTGTCTGTCATCTCCACTTTCCCTGCAGCCACCCAGGCTGGTTCCTCCACAGAGGTGGCCTGAGACCAGGTGAGAGCTGGCAGCTCGTAGTTTTTCTTGCCCATGAGACTTTCCTAACAGGGGCATTTTATAATCCAGGGATTCGTTTTACATTCATGTAGTAGTTTATGATGTATATCTCTTAAATTACCTTAAAGTACCTTTATGTTGTATAAGTCTTAATCTACAGTGAGCAGAGTTCACTCTGACAAAATGTGCTACATAGCACTTATAAGGAAGAAAAAATACCTTGAGAAAACTTCATTCAGCAACTTCTAACACAGACTTTCAGGTCCAAGTATTTAATAAATAATGAGCTCATAAGCATGTATCAGCATTTGCAGTGGTACCAGCCAAGCAGCACTTTGGTCCCAGGTTTGAACATATTCTGTTTCCTGTGGAAGTTAGAGACATGTCCCCTGAGCTTTCCGTTACAAGTTACAGAAATTCATTGGATAGATCCAAGATCCACTAACCCTGTGAGTCCTTCTTATGTAGTAAGAATGTAATTTCTTCACTTTCTACCACATTTAACCAAACAATCGTACAAAGGAATGGATAAACTTGCATAAACTCTCTGACCTGTGAATCCATTTAAAATCACAAGTTGTATTACCAAATTCTAACGGTGGAATTGTCCTGAAACAAAACTCTAAGTGAGTGTCAGAGGAAGCTCTTAGAATATCCTGTTGTCACATAACATCAAAGAAAAGGGATTCTCGCCTTTTCAAACTGTAGTATCGATTTAGTAGATATCACATATGACTTTGAAGATCTGCACCGACCTGAAGAGATCAAGGTCCTTGCACCTGAATACAATGACAGAAGAAAAAATACAACCCTTGGATACATTTATTAATGGTTTTATAGATTAATGATATACAAGCAGTTGAAATCATATTTCAGTTTCTTGGTGATATTATGTAACATAGAGAAGCATTGATTCTGGATTGCTGAAGCAAGTTTAATATAGGAAAACACAGAATAAAAACATCCGAGTAGTATGTTTGCCATTGAAATTCATGGCTCTGAATTTGGCTCAGGGAATTCAGTCTTCATTCACAAAGCACAGTGAGAGGTGTTGCAGAAAACAATTTTTTGTAATTTGTGGTTGAAACAACAAAACAAGTGAGACCGATGCACAGAGCTTTCTCTTATAAAGAGCACAACTTGTCTTTCATAGTAATAAAATGGTGTACTTTTGCAGGTCAGATAAATTTTCCTTGCAGTGTGTTGAATTAGGGCAGACAATCAAATTGTCATGTTTCAGAATAAATAAATAAATAAATATATTTTAAGGCTTCATTAAGTGGGAGTGAAAAAAATGTTATGAAGACATCATATCTACCATTTTTCAAAGAATGAAAAAAAGGAACAAAGGTAAAGATTTATTCTTGCAGCTGACCCGTGTTTCCTATGGCTGACTGAAATAACTAATTCTTCATATACATTTATTCCATTGTTTTTGAGGAGATGGTTCAAGTCACAACCTCAACAAATTGCAATGACTGTTAATCAACTGTAAATAATTAAAACAGGCAGTCAATGCAGTGAAATTGAATTTAGCTGCTTTAGGCTGCTCATTTGTCCATGTTATTCAAGATAGTTTGGTGCAATAGGATGGAGACTTTACGAAAGGAGCAACTCAGGCCAGAAGGGAATATTTTTAAATGTGGATATGAGTGTAGACAGCACTGTTCTACTCCTTTTCTGCTTTGACTCATGTATCACCTTGGTTTATGTTATATAAATCTAGCTCTGCGGTGTCAAAACATTTTTCAGCAGCAGCAGATCAAAAGCTGTAACTCATTTGTACCACGTGAGGTTGATTTTTCCTCCTAGAGGAAACTATGGTTCGTGCCATGTGGCAGAATTTTTCAAATGCACATCTTGAGGGATCTACTTTAGAGATGAAAAAAATGTAGAATGTGAATAGAAAGTTGTAGCTTTTATTGTGACTTTGCAGTGCAGACTCCTATTGTGTGCATGGGGTTTGGCAACGCCTCTGGTCTTCACCCTCTTTTTCTGCCTTCATATTTGTTCATGCTAAAAAAAAATCTGTGAAATAAGTTTTTGGTGTAAAATTCATGCAACGTATGGCACAAGTGAAACTAGCACCAGCTGGATACTCCAAGGCTTATTCTTTACCTATAGCCAGTAGTAAGGAATATATTTATCCGCATCAGCTCCCAGGTGTTTCGTATCTGTAGGATACATGCCACTGTGTTAGTTCTTGTTTCCCCTCCATTCTTACCCTGCAGTTTCAGCCTAAACACTTGTGTACGCAAAAAGTGGCCAACAAACCATGAAAACCAAGAAGGAAACAACAGGTCTGTCCTGTGACTTTGGCATCTCCCAAGTACCCATGACAGCATGAACACCAAATGTGAGACTTGCTCTTTATGTGCCAGAACAATGAAAAAAAGA
>VZSZ01006778.1:1645288-1646460 GCA_013398815.1 Ibidorhyncha struthersii | reverse complement strand
CCATCAGCCGGTGATTCATTACGTGAGAGACACCGACACCGTGCATGGCAGTGACTTCATGTTTAGGGGATTGTGGCATGCCCCGCGATGAATATGTATTTTCAGAATGAATGTATACACCAAAATCCCTTCAGTTTTTAGTCAATGGAGCCCTTACAATCAATCAGGTAGATGATACCATATGTGCAAAACCAATAGAGATCACAAAAATACATGTTTATCCAAGCTGGTCCTTCAAGCTGTTGCAGTAAGTCAGATAAATTTTGCATGTTTTCAAAACTGGAGCAGCGACGAGCAGAAACCTGGAAAGGATGTTAGGAGCAATTTCCTAATATAAATCCTGCTTAACTGCTAGGAACTCTTCATAGTTTCTCCTACCGACTCCCATCTACTTTAATCAACAGTTTGGGGGGTTTATCTCTTTCGTACTTTAAGGGGAAAAGGAGCACGGCAGAAAAAAAAGAGGTTTGGGAGAAATAAGTTTTGTAGCTGCAGTTCAGCGAGGGAGTGGAGACGTGAGCCTTCTCGTGCGAGCGGGGAAATAAACTGTTAAAAATCACAGTGTGAGATGGGGAATCAGCTGTAGCTGCAAATCTCATTGCTTTGGTTTAGTTTCTGCCACAACCTGCACATTAGCATTTTCTCTCTCTGAATTATTGTGAAGATTTGTATTATATGTAATTACAATACAAAGAGGCTCTGCCAGATAAAGCTATTTGCTGAAGTACTGTTTTCAAAAAACACAGAGTCCTTTCACACTTTAACTTACACCTTTTCATTACCTGCTAATAAAAGTACAGTGGATAGATTTGCCTAAACATGTCTTGCTAAGAACATTAACCCCATGGGTAACTCTGGCCTTTTGAGATACAACCTTTCAATTTTAATAACATCTTCTTAAAAAAAAAAAAAAAAGTCAAGTAAAGATACTGAACTATTTTTGCCCCTTTTTGCCAATGTTGTAAGCATCCTCGTACCGTAGATAACAGAGTTAAGTATAGAAAATGCATTGTGGCCAGGCTCCCAGATTCACTACTGCCATGTGAATTATAAATCTTACAAACAGGGGTGATACATCATTTTTTATTAAACTTATAACATGACTGCTGCACAAATAGTGTTTACATAGAAGGGTATACATTTAATTTACTCTCTGGGAACATTTCTAAAGA
>VZSZ01006778.1:1635288-1640288 GCA_013398815.1 Ibidorhyncha struthersii | reverse complement strand
CTCTTTGCTGTGTCTGGCCTCAGATGGCCATCCTGTGACAATAAACCTGTGCCATGGACTTTACCTTAAAGCCATTTCAAGGAGCCCCTGGATGGAGACCTCAGATCAGGCTGATAGCACCGTGTGGGGACTTCGCAGCTGCCTTTGGTGGGGCTGATGTCTGTGCAGGACACATGTTCTGGAAAAGAGCACGTTCTATTGCCTTTTCTCCTTGGCTACCGTTTTCTGGTATGTCTTTTCTGCAGGGCTTCCATCTGCGTGCGTAGGCACATCCTTGGCCCACTGCATCCAAGAGGGGACAAGTTGGCTGTCACATAACTTAAGCTTCATCACTGCTTAAATTTGGGGGACTGATTTTTTTTAAAAACTTTTTTTTTTTTTTGCTTTTGTGATAGTATGCACATGACAAAATGTACTTCTCCAAAAAAGAAACAACAAAATCAAGCCAGGAAAGCATGCATGAGCGTATAGAGAGTCCTCTGAAAAGCAGGTATTCCTTTTCCCCATGTTTTTAAAATATTTTAAGTTTTGACACATGTTGGCCCAAAATAATTATTTACTCTGTCCAACCAGTAGTAAAAAGAACCCAGAGGGAAATTCTGGCAAAGTTATTTCCACACATCTTCAACTGAGTCTGATTCTAGTCAAACTTATATTGATGTAAATCATGGTCTAAGCAGCTTGATTTAAGTCAATAGTTACACTGGCATAAAACTTGCGCGAATATAATTAAAATCAGCCCTCCTTGGAGCTGTGCATGTGTGGCAAAATTTGGACCTAAATGTTGCAGAAATGAATTAATAAATGCAAAGAAGGTTCAGAAGTTGTAAAATTAAATATACATCTGTGAAAACATCTCTCCAATTACGTAGCTGCACATTTGCAGGATGCATTTTACACTTCATGTGGAATTAAACTATTAGTAAAAATCTGTCTGCAAATAGTGACACTTACTTTAAAAGATCACATGGACTTATATTGTTTCATAATGCATCTAAAATAGCAGTTCCTGAAACATCACTTCCACTTTAACAAAATGTGTTACTCTCACACTGGCTAAAACTCTATTTTCCTGAGGAAGGACTATTGAAGTACAGAAGTATTTAACTGGGAAGGGTTGGGTTAATACATGTAATTTCTTTTCTTTCATTGGACTTCCTTTTGCCAACTTTACCTTGTATAAATAATTTTGCCTGTGAGAGTCTTTACATGGAATGCAGATTGACTATTACTTCCTGAATAGATTTAAATTTAACACCAATTTAGTCACTGTAGTATTCCTATATTGGAAATAACAGCTTCCATAGGACTTCTACAAAGTGCCAGAAATATGATCTCATATGTGGAAACAAATTTAAATGTGTTTTCTTTTACATGTTTTCTTTTCGTATATTTTTCCCACCTATGTTTCCCTTGTTTCCCAAATTCTCTCCTCTGCTCCAGGGCTGTGAGAAATCTGGAAAATTACCCTGTGAAAAAACGCTAGCTTTTAATAAGAATTGCCCGTCTCGCAAGCATTTTTACGTTAAAGCTTATTTTTTTTTAAAAAAGCAGGCTATTTCTCCTTCCCAAATACCAGATGCTTTTAAGATAAAGCTGGACTGTCCCGTTCATAGCTCCTGAACTGAAATGTGAATGCCAATAATAGAGAGAGGGTTGATCGGGAGTTTGGAAAACATTTATTTAGCTTGGATGTTGCGAAAGTGATTAGCTCCCGCTTTGGGAAGTGGCATTTCCCACGAGCTGCTGGGATAGCCCTGACTGCTGGGCAGGGCTTGCCAGCCAGGGAAGGGGCTCAGGGAGGACCGCGGCTCCTCACTTTGTCGTCTGCTTTCCGTGGGGACGTGGAGGGGCCAGGTCTTGGCTCTGAGATGCGTCAGCTCATGTGGGAGGGCAGTGTGGAGTTGCCACCTCCCTGTCCCCGTGGCAAAGCTGGAGTAAACCACCCCTCACGTACAGCAGAAGCGCTATGGGGAGGAGACTAACTGTGACTTTCCCTGTTCTCCCCCATAAGACCATGCTAATGTAAGGCTTAATCTTTGTTTCCTCCTTTCTTTCTCAAAAAAACAAATAAAACAAACAAACAAAAAAAAAAAGAGCCCACCTCAGAATGAGATCATAGCTCAATGCATTATGGTTTGGATGCAAATGTACATTTTCAGTGGGTTCCTTGGCTCATATGTCAGCCGCTATTGGAATTTTTTTAGTTATTTGGCAGTTGAATAGTATGGTTTCCAACTTCTTCTTCATCAGCTTTTGAGGCAAATAGAAAAGAGCTAATAATACACTTCAGTTTGCTCTCCAGGCTTGGAAAGCTAGCAACCAACTTGCTGGAACTCTAACACTCCTTCTCTAGCCTGCCTCCTGTTCTTCGCAGTCAGAAATCTCTGTAGGTGCAGCTGAAGACCACCCTCCACGGGTGGGCAGCGCCTTGCCTGCTCCCTAGCAGGAAGGAAAGTTGCTACGGGTCAACAAGGCGGCCCACCTTATTGTGAATATCGCCTTTACTCAGCTTTCTGCAGTGCTTTGCCCGATGCTTTTCGAGGTAGGTTGCTTCTTGCCTGCTTACCCATCTCCCAGACCACCGAAGGAAAGCGGAGCGGTGTTTAGCCCTACGCTGGGTCACAGCCCGACTTCCACTTGCTCGTGCCGCAGATACCTGTGGCACGCGGCCACTGCAGTTGGTTGCAGGCTGGGCACACGCCAGGGTCCAACAAAGATGCAGCCCCCGAGCAGCTGAGCTCCTGCCCGCCCTCAGGGAGGGCTCTCGGGGCTGAACATAAAGCTCCCTCGCTGAAAAGGGTTTTAATCCTAATTTCTACATGATTCCTGTGCTGTGAGTTTTATCAGTGGTGTTTATCTTTACAAATAATGCCAAATGCTTTTCAAACGTACTAAAAGTCGTGGCGGAAGAGTGACAAAATAGTAGACGAAGAAGCCCTCTCCATGGGGGATGAGTGGCTCGGGGAGCAGGAGAGGAGCCCCCCCAAACACCCCGTGTTCTCCTGGTGGCTCTGGTGCTCCAACAGCCCTAAAACTTGAATACTCTGTGGCTCTCAAATTCACCTGCCAAGCATGTGCTACTGAGGGCTGTGCTGGGCGAAAAAGAGGGATATTGATTCACAGATTGTCTGTCTGATGGTTTGCTATGCTGCCTTCTCCTTCTCCGTCCCCCCACATAGTGTCTGTGTTTCTTGGGTTACCCAAGCACGCTTCTTTCATGAGCTTCATTGCCGATAGGAATCAGCAAAGCCCTGAGGGTGCAAAGTGAGACAGTTCAGAGACGGACAAAGGGGTAGCTTGAAGATTCAAGAAAAGCGGAGCATGGTCCATAAGAGAAAATTATGAAAGTCTGTAGAAGAATTAGGAATATTTGAAGGGGCTATAAACTCCTCACCCTTTCTTCTGCCTTCCTGGCATAGTGGTGTCCTCTGCACCATCGCAGCTCGTATTACCCAAGAACTTCTGAGTGATGTGGAAGCATCTCCGTAACTATCTGACTTTGTCAGTGGCCTGTCGTCCAATTAACAGGAGATGCTGTTTGCTGAGATCTGAGGTGCTCTGGGGTTGCCATCAGCCTGTCACATTAGTGGACAGGCTTGTAGAGTAGCTAAACAGGATTATCTCCAATGGAGCAAAGACCAAATTGGCTGGTCACAATGTGGCAGCAGGAGAAGCCACAGCAAGACACTGGGAACCGTAATCGTGTACGTGTGTTTAGACGGCGAAAGTAAAACTGATTGCTCCTGCATTAGGAGCAAGGAAGCAATTTGCACACTTTCTGCAGGTAGCACAACTAAGGAGCTTGGAAAAAATGGTTTTGCAATTGGATAAGCAGCTGCAGAACTGCCATAAAACTTCTAAGCATGTCCAAGGACAACAGTTATGGTGAAAAAGTATAATTTTATCATTAGGTCTAAATCTGTCCCTAGAACAAGCAGCGGTTAGTAACTCGAGTCTATAGCTGGCAAAATGTAAATTAACAATATCAGCTCCTGTAGCTAATGGCAGTTTTACCGGAGGGAGTATTGCAGGATTGGGCTCATAACAGATTTTACAGACGAGAGATCCTGATTCAGTACGGAGTCCCACACGGGCACAGGGATCCCTGCCATGTGGCGCTCATCTCCGATTCAGGATGACATGTGTCCACTCCGAGGACGTAATGGCTAATACGCTGCGCATTAAGTTAAAAATATAACAGCAAGTCTGCATAGTCGGCATGCCATTCGGGGAGGAAAACACTCACTCGTGCATATTAAACTGCATTTCTACGCTCGTTTTTACATTTCTTTTCTCCGTATACCCCAAAGGATCATTAGGGACGAATGGTCTGTACATCATCATTTTATGAAACAAAGATGTGTTTGTTTTACACGAAGGCAACAAAAAATCCTCACTGACTTCTATTATTTTTCCCTGTATCGTAATTTAAACAGAAGTAACCAAGTGTTATACCCTTTTATCTCCCCCCGCATCAGAAACTACCTGCTGCAGATATACACCGAAGCCTCGCAATGGCTTTGCCAAATGCAATATAGCAAAAGCCCTCGGTCCTTTGAAGCCTTGCACATGGGCATAGCTTCATATACATGGCAATTTCGTTGTCCTCTATGGGACATAATTCTTCATAATTCTGTGGCTGCATGAAAAACTTGGGTTCACTCCAAATTTTTTTTCCAACTAGTTTTTAAATGACAACATACTGAGAAAGTATGGTTGATGCCCGTAGCATAGTGCTTCAGAAAAGGCAGGTGATGAAATCCTACAGTCCTCTAATACCACTTTTAGGGAGTCCTCCCTTGCCTTCCTCCAAGTTTTTATTGGGAAAAGAGAAAGTGTAAGGAAAAGTCCCTTCCTGATTTCATACGGGGGGGGGAACCCCATGCATTTAAATGGATATATATCTCTTATCAACTTAACTAAGCGAAGTAAGGTGTTCATTAGCTAGGCTGGGTCAAAAAATAAATAAATAAATGAGCGAGAGAAGAGATTGAATG
>VZSZ01006778.1:1619491-1630241 GCA_013398815.1 Ibidorhyncha struthersii | reverse complement strand
AAAACCACCCAGGCCAAGCACAGCAGTGGTCTACCTTTCAAAGGATGACTTGTTTTATCAGTCCTAAATGCTCCGGCGCCCTTGAAGAAAATGTTGCTGTTGTGGTTTTAAAAAATAATAAAAAGTTACGGGGTCCCTTTGAATTCGGCAAATGTTGGCAACATTGGCAGGAAAGACATGGAGCATTTCAAAGTTCTGGTATGAAGAAAAAGATTCTGAATAAAACAATTTTATGTGATTTTGCAGGTGGTTTGAGCTATCATTTTATATGTACGTTTGTACCACTGCTCATTGGAATGTTCATATAATACTGACCTAATTATGCATAGAAAAAAGATAAGCCATTTACTTGATTCATTTCTTCTTTTTAAATCAAGAAAGGAACAAAAAGGCTCCTATTTTCTGAAAGAAATTGTTCGCTTTTATTGCAGAAAAGTAGCAGCTTGTGCAGAACTAGAACTGTAACAATTTTATATTCCAAAGGTTTTGTGTGTATTCGGTTAGTTACAGTAATTATACCCAATAACTGACAGCCAAAATCACGTAGGAGAAAGCAAAGGCTGTTTTCTCACACAGGCCCTGCTGCAGAACATCTGCTGAGAGATTTGCATATTAATTAACCCATATTAACTCTAATTATTCTGGGAAATTATCAAATAAATTGAATTTTCTAATTTTAACCTTTCTTTTACTTGACGCGTGTCGAGGCTGAGAGGACGCACCAGGCTATCTCACCTNGCTTTTGTGTGCCTGGTGCTTTTTTGGCTCCCGCGCTCGGTCGGGTCTCGGCGCATTTGCTGCGCGACGGCACATGTGTGCGTGTGAGCACAGATGGTGGATTTATACAGGGGTGAGGAAAGGTGGTACCTCCGAACAGTTGAGCAAACCTTAAGTTTTTTTTTTTCTTTTTTTTTTTTCTCTCTCTCTTTTTTTTTTTTTCCCAGCCTGTTGTTTAGGCCTGAGCAAATAAATGGGAGTTTAATTCAATTAGAGCCTGGCTTTAGTCAGTTACCTCATGACAGAAATTATTCAATATTTTTTCCCCTCACATTGTTTGGTTTACACATCGCTGACTCCCTTGCTTTTGTGCTCTGTTTAGAGTGGCCGTAATGCGGTGAGCTTTTGTGTCTGCCATGTCGCCGTCCCTTTCACCGCTGTCTGGTTTTGTCAGTCCTGAGGTGCAATGATGCTATTTTGAAAACAGAAAGGTTTTAATGTATTAGGAACGGGGCCCACGCTTGCACAGCAGCAAAATGTTGGAAACAAAGCTTGGGAGCCAGGACCGGCGACCGAATTACCGCTGGGGGAGGGATGCTCTGGGGGGGACCTGAAGTCCCCAAGTTCCCAGCCCACCACGCATGGAGCCCACAGCCTTGCCCACCTCTGCCGAAGTTGGGGGCATCGGCATCCTAGACGTTCCCAAACCCACCCTGCTCCCAAAACACCCTCAGGAACCTTGCCCTGGGGAGCTGTAGGGGCAAGCAACACCTCTGGAGGAAGGCTGGCAAAGCCCTCATTTCCACCTTAATGGTTGGAACCTCCTCCCCTCCTCCATCTCCTCACCTTGGAGCTGGGCAGGTGATGCTGGGGTGGCGTTATCCTCTGGGCAGAGCTGATCTCCCCCATTATTCCCGCTGATGGGATCGGAAGCAGCCTCTTACCTGTCAGACACAAGATTTCCTGTTGACACCAGGAAACTGGAAAACAAGCGGGGGAAAAAAAACCCGAGACACCAAAACCCAACCCAGCCAAGGCTGCCAAACAAGCAGGCAGAGATTTTCAAGGCAATTGTGTTGTTTTGTTTTTTTTTTTGTTGTTGTTGTTGTTGACGTTTGTTGGTTTGTTTTATTTTTTTTGTTTAATGGAGAGACTAGAGCCGCACAATGCTTTTGCGTGGAAGTTTGGAGGTTTCTTTCCAGAGCAGTATGTCTTTGGGAGGCGAGATGTGGCTACATCAGCAGAAGGTAGGGTTAACATCTAAGAGTTTTCTCTCTCAACTTTTAATGAGGAAACGATCACCCCCCCTGAGCTGAAATACCGGGTTGTTTAGGCTCTAAATTGTGGGTTAAATGCAATATGAAAAATGAGTCAGATGTGTAGCTATTAATCTTTGGGGCGGAGGAGGATGAAATGCCAGCAGATACAGAACTTCTTAAAAGAAATAGAGAGTCATTATAGGGTTGCCTTTTTTTTACGTGATGGTATTACTCATTTTAAGTTACAAAATGACCAGTCTGTGATTTCTGAACATTTGAATGCAGTCCAGCGTTTATTGACTTTCTACCTACTACATGGTTATAAAGTTGAGCAACCTTTTTGGAAGAAGGTGATAGACACAATATCTATTTATGCAAGGACACATTTCGCTTTTCTTTATGTTCTGTTTATTCAAGGTTTTGTTTCCAAGGTCTTATTACTATAAAACTTAAAGCGAGACAAGGTCTGCCCTCATGTCAGATAACAACACCAAAACAATTCTGATGGTTCAGTAGCTTATTATTTCATACTTCCAGGTCTTAAATAAATTACAGTTATTTTCACATTCCTCCTGAATATCCTTCAGGCATGATAATAAGTGCATTTTTTTTTTTCTGAAAAGGCTCTTAATATTTCTTTTCTTCTCATTGATTTTAAATATTTTGTTGAATTGTCATGTACCATAATAATTAGAGGGGGTCTTGCTAAATTTCTTTCAGTGTGATGCTTATATTGTTTAGCTTCTTGACATATTTTGCTAATCATTGCAGAACTGTTGGCAAATAGATTGTAAATTACATCGAAACACAGAAAAGCAGCACTAGTTTAGCATCTTTTCTCCAGCATTCCTTTGCTGCAGCCTTGTAGATTCCTTTTTTCTTTCTTTTTTTTTTTTTTTTCCATTCAAAGGCAATTATTGACTTGGGTTTTGAAGTGCAGATTATCAAGGTATTATTTCCTTAGAAGTGCAGTACTGTAGACTGCAGAAAGCAAGAGGACCTGAGTAATTTTCTAGAGAAGAGAAGGCACTAGCCTAAATGACTCAATGAATGACACATGTTTAGGGTTGGGTTTTTTTCTCCCTGAAGCACCAGTATGATGCTTCTCTCCTTTTTCCTTTTTTCATCGGCACGGGTTAAAGAAGGTAATCAACACTGTTATGATTTTACTAGAGAAGAAAGTAATGTTTTTCCTTTTTGTTTATTAATATGTAGTTACAGGGTGGGTATAAAGTTACTGGATTACAGTCTGTGAATAAACGAATCTGGGCAATTTAAGGTCTGGCTGAGCAATGTGCTGGACCAGATCCTGGTTCCACTGAAATGAAGGAGATGATTGTATCAAAGCGCTACAGAAGAAGCAATCGATACTGAAAAAGAGAAGAAGTTGTCCCAGAATGATTCCATTCTTTTCTCCTCTCATGATTACAGTGGTGCTTCCAGTAAAATCCAGAACTCATCCAAATTATTTTTTCCTCTATTTACTCCATCCTAACCTTAAATATTAGAGCCCACAAGCCAGGATGGTGAGGAGCATGCCGCAGATAGGAAGTCTCCAAGCCCTCCTGGCTGGCACGGTGGCAGGACGTGCAGCACGCTGGCCCACGTTCCCAGGTTTTGGTCGAGGTCCCGAGGGCTCTCCTCTGAAACCTGAGGTGAGAGGAATCAGGAGCATGCACGTCATTTGTTTTGTTAGGAATATATCAGATGCTGTGGCACTTGTTTCTAGTAAGTGCTTCCCATTTGGAGGCATTACTGCTGCAGCTGAAGTTTTGCAGTAATAGGGATTTATCGAATGATGCTTGTCTCTGTGCCATTTGGGTCCAATTACAAAGGAACTTTCCAGTCGCTTTAGGTAACCACGGTGCTACTTCTGTATAAAAAGTGTGTTATGTGATATTTTATAATTCTTCTTGGCAGTTGTGTGGATGTTAAGACCTGTGTACTCAATGGTCCACAGTTTGAATGATGTCTGTAAGTACAAATTTACATAGCACATAATGACAGCTTTGAAGAACAAGTCTAATTTGACAGTCTTAAGGGTTTTCAGGAAATATTTCCTCGGATTCTTTTTTTTTTTTTTTTTAATAATAAAATCTTCAGTCTACAATATTTGGGTAATTCTACATTTCTGTCCGCCTGCCCATCTAATAGACATTAGACATGTAGCAACTGCTTCTGCTGTTGTGTTAGCAGTGGATTTGACTTCCTCTTGATTGAGAAGGAAGGACAAATTGACTCATTTGACAAGACCATACAAACCTCTCATCCACAGCCACTCACCCACCATCCCAGTCTTTCTTGACTAGAGAAAAATATAATATTGCTTTCTTGATCTAGATTTACTTGGTGGGAGGAAGGGTTGATTTTTTCTTTACTTCTATTTTTTTTCCTGCAAAATACATCCTAGGTGAATAACTTGAGGAAAATTTTATTTTTACCTGTGAAGTTCACTGCCTGGAGGCTCCCTTTCCAGGTACTGCCAGCTCCCTCGTAACAGTGGGAACCTGACCAATTCTTCTACCCAACACAGTACACACCTGGAGGAGGATTATTCTGCTGGCAATTATAAATTTAAACTCTTGCGGGGAGGTGGCGGGAGGGCCGAGTTCCTTAGAAATCACGTTCAGCTGTTGTAGTTCTTTCTGGGTCCGATAGCATTGTACAAACTGTATTTCAGGCCCTTTATAGCAAAGGGGCGAGTTCTCAACAGGTTGATAGACATGTAAGGTGGGTAAATGGCAATTTACTATCTTCCAGAAACTGCCATGCCTATATATTTAGCAAGACTACTTACCCTATATACTGTAGCAAGGCTCCCACTTTTCTCAGGACTCTTCAAGAATCTGAAAGATTGTATTCCCTAAAAAGTTATACACAAGAATGCAATGGCCTCAGAAAACATATTTTCCTTTAGTTAAGAATCTTTTCTTTCTACATAAAAGCTAAAAAAAGTAATGAAAATAATAAAAGTATCTCTGGGACAAAAGATAATAGACAAGGATATACAGTTCCAGCTCCTCTTTCATCTCCTCTGTCACTGCAGTGAGGAAGGAGAACTATCAGACTTGGAACTGTTCTAGTCTGGTAAAAGCTTTGATTTCCCCCCCACCCCCCGCTACAATTCTTAGGCGTACTGCATAGGAGTGATCACTGCTATTTGCAAACAGCCAGGAAAAGGAAAGGGGATAAAATATTCACCTCCAAAGTCAACACTGAATGAAGCTGTGTATATACATTTCTCTTTCAAGGACATCATCAAAACTCGTGGAGGCAAAGCCATCCACTGCAAACCACGAGGCTGTATAGATTTTAAGGTAATAAAGCTAACGTAACTGTCAGTCTCCAAACTGAAACCATGGTAGCCTTTTTAACTAAAGAGAAAGTTATTTTTTCTTTTCTGAAGAGGCTTCTTCTTCAAAGACCCTATTGATGGGAAGGTAGAAGGAAACCTGACATCATTTTGGATTCTTCCCAGCCTACCTTCAGGCATCTCTTTCTACTGCTTCTTTCATGGAGGCACTCAAGTCTTAGTGCGACAATTTAAAAAATATGAAGCCTCTGGGCTATTATGAATTTCTGTCCCCAGAGAGAAACACACCACAAATCTGACACACTAGAAGACTCAGAGGAACGGTCTATTTTCTGTTATTTTGAGATGGTCAGCTTGAGACTGAAGGTGATCTTGTTGCGGTGGGTGAAACCCACATCTGTTTTTTACAAGGGGTAACGTCTAACTGCATTGGAGTACCTGGGGGGATTTCAGAAATACAGGGAAATGAGGAAAGAGGTGTAAGGATGAGAGCGAGAAGTAAGAAAGAGAGGGGTGATGGAGGATATGTTGGCAGATGCCAACGGACAGCTTGGGTGATTCTGCGGATGACATGTGTTTTCCAGACAGAACAATGGCATCCAAACTGCTAATCAGAACACAGGGTTGGCTCCGTCTCTCCGCTGTAAATCTTGCATTCTTCTGTCTTGTCTGCAGCCAGATTTTTCAGTCAGTCAATAGAAAAAGTGGATCAAATTCCGTAGCTATCTGGAGCCTTTGAATTGAAGTCAATGAAGTGGTTTAATATTACTGTGAAAGTAAGAGGAAGATAATTCAGTCAAAATGCAGATATGAAAATACCTGTGATTTCTCCTATGTAAAACCCAAATAAATGTTGTGAGCTAGGGACTTTGCAGCCACATCCATCCTGTTTTCTCGTTCCACAACTCTAGAATATAGGAACAAAAGCATAGGTTTTGGAAAGTGAAAAAGGTTATTTTAGGCCTATTCATCAGGAGCAAGACTCAAATTGAAAGAAATAACATTAAACATAGGAGAGTCCCTCAGAAGAGCTCACGACTGTTCTTCATCCATCTTTTCTTTTTCACTTGCCTCTTCAGTCCTCAAAAAGATTAGATTATTCTTTTGTCTTTAAACTATATCAGTAAGATAACTATGAGAATACTCCTGTTCTTGCGTCTATGTTTAAAGAAAGACAAAAGCAGATATTGAGCAAGGAAAGAGAAGTGTGAATGTATTAAGCTGCACTATTGTGGAATTTTCTTTTGCCATTTTATTCCTCATAAGATAATGTACTTGTAATTTCTTAAGACTTACAAGATGTGTCCCTAAATACTGAAAAATCATAAAAATCAGATCATAGGTACAGTTAAGCAATGAAAACATCTTCTTGAACATCATGAACATTAGAGTCATAGCAATTCCATGCTCATTTCAAGCAAAAGCTGAAGGTGTATTGTCTTCCTGCAGGCTATGCTTTTGTTTCTCCTGTGAACAAGCTCTATAATCTACCAGGAGAAAAGGCTATCTTGAAGGATAAATAAATAATCAATTATTTATATTTCTAAAAGCATTCCACTGTGCTCTTAATGCTGTATAACCATTTAAAAGTACGTATTCAGCAGAGAATTTCCAGTCTGCGAATCTAGTGTATGTGATTTAATCAACACCCTCAAGATTCATAGGAAGACAAATGTGGTCCTGGTCACCGACATCCAATAACTGGCCAGTCACTTCAGTGTGGAGACAGCCATAAGAATAGCAGAGATCGGTTGACCACACGATTGCCAAAATTAATGCCTCCCAATCAAGATATATAAACCTTGATGAATCCCATTGTCTTTAGCAGGAGCAAGGAAACAAACACTTCCTGAAAAAAGAAGCCAAGAGCCTCACCAATTTGTCGTGTATCTCATCTGACAGTGCAACTTGTGTCATGGCCTCAGGACTCTACTGAAAACTATAAATAGAAGAAATAAGAAGTCATTTGACTACATGATACAGGAGTGTTCCTTGTTATTGGGGTTCAAATTAGTGTCACAGTCTCTTGTTGAAGTCTGTAGTGGGTTTAACTTTTTTTAACTTCATGCATATTCCAAAGCACTTATGTGTAACAGCAGCCTGGCAGGGTGAGACACAGGCCTGAACATCAGCTTTTAGGCTTCAGGACTGAGCAACCCTTGAGGTCTGCATTTCAGCTTTCTCTATTTTTGCTCCCTTCAAATACCACATCTTAAGGACAGCTGAGGTCCTGTCTGATGGCAAAATCTCTTGAATCCTATGTCTTCCTATTTGTGCAGTTTACATGTTGATGGCACATCCTATTAGAATCACCATTCCCATACCAATTATGGTTGCTTGAGAAGTTTCTAAAATTAAATGTATTTTTATTATTAATGTACCTTCCCTGAGAACAGTGTTTATTCTGGTGGGAAAGGAGTGGGTGTACCTTAAGCTTCCTGTGGTATCTGTTGTATTGTCCTCATTTCTCTTAGGATGAGAGACACCCATTAGTAATAGAACAGAGGAGATAAAAATCACACACACAAAATGCAGGTAAGGCCTTTTCTGTTTAGGGTCTGTAGATGACAAAAGCAAGGAAATGCAAGGGTAATGCTATTACTTCATTCTTAGATCATATCATTTATACTTAATGTGCTGCAGAGTGTTGCGAGCATTACAGGATTCTGCTATCCACAGAGTAAGAAAGCATAAAAAAGTACTCTCTTATCTACATGCAGAATTTGTCCACATGTAAGTCTTTATTCCCTAAATCCTTTGCACGCATCAAGCCAGAATATGTGGTCATGGCTTGGGGATGTCCAAGAACTGGTTGGAAGAAAGCAGTTTTTTTCTCTCGTGTTTCCAGACTTGGCCAGGCTGCTTCTAGGCTTCTCCAGTGGTTTGTCATCTGGTCACCCCACCAGCCACTCCTGACCGGGGCCATAGATAGGTCATAACGAGTGCCGATTTCTTTACGTAGGGACGAAATAGAGCTTTCATCATCCATCGAGGAGAAGGGCATATTTTTATACTGATGTGGACAATTTCATTTTCACAGAATCACAGCATGGTAGGGGTTGGAAGGGACCTTTGGAGATCATCTAGTCCAAGCCTCCAGCTCGCTTGGCAAATTAATTGTCACTTTTCAGCAACTCTTACGTTCCAGAAAAAACAGGTGACCTAATGTCCTGGTTTGAGGCAAAACAGGACCCCTGACCACCTAGCACACCCGAAATGGCAGGGCGATTCTCAAAAGGTCACCCCAGAAGCCTTGGCCGAGGCTGCGCAGGATGGGCCAGAGCAGGAGGAAACCAGCCATCCCCATCCCGTGGCAGGAGGCACGCTGCCTTTCCCATCCCTCATTCTGCAGGGAGCCGTTTGCATAAATTCCTTGCAGATCAGGGAGAAAATTGATCCCCTACTTTTCAGTTCCCTTCTTTTACTGGTTGTCACAACCTTAACAGTACTTGACATCAATGGGAGTTACATTGTGGACTGGGGGCAGTGTTTGGCCCTTAAGCGTAGTTTTTGCATGTTAATACATTAGCAACTGATGTCTTATTTGTTCAGTAACTGACAGAATAATGTACAGAAAGCATGTAAGTATGAAAAGAGGCTAGTTAGGTAATGTTGAGCAGAACATCTTCAAGACAACACCACAACCACTGTATTTCAAATGTCAGGCTAATTATTATCAACATTTAAATGTTAGCGTGGGCCATTTTTAAGAGTGGAATTTTTTTCAGTAGGTACCATTATGGGAAGAAAATGTCACATGTAGTTCTGCCATCGCATTGTTCAAAAAAAAGTACATGAAACAAGGAAATTCTTTCTAGAGACAACAGAAAGAACATCTTGTTTGCTTAAAACTGACTGTAAAATTAATCTGCCTGATGATGCTCTTTGGGGTATCATTTATTTTAAGGAGGCATGGAGAAGGTTTGCTAGAATGTAACAATTTCAACTGAAAGTAATGCTTTTCAGAGCTAAACCCAGAGCCTTTTACACACAGTTTTTTGGAGATACATACTTGTGCAGGTCCCCGTTGTTCTGGAGGCAGCTGAAGTCTGAGCTGTGCACTCTCTGGTAACCCCTTTACAGAAAACGAAACTTGAATATGATTCAGCAAAAAATGGAATGCAATGCCAATAATTCAGATACTCTCCTCTGGTCTCATCCACCCCTTACCATGTAAACACAGCACTAAACGGCAAATACCACTGCTCCCCGGGACGGTACCTGTGTATAGTTATGAGCATGTTTTACTCATGCAACTGTTACACAGAATTATCATTGATTCCTGTGAAGTTTTGGATACCGGCGCTGGTCTCAATATTTATTACTGGTTTTTAGCTGGCTTTTTGCTACACCTTTGAGCGAGATGTTAAAATGAGCATCTGTTTTGCGCCAGCCATCAGTGCGTCCTCCCTCCTGTTCATCGAGTTGCAGGGAGGACTTCTTTGGGTTCTTCTCTGCGGACTTGAAGCAACTTGTTTTCATGCCATCTCTATAGCTCCCTCACAGGCGTAAAGTCTGGGTGAAGCTCAAAGTTGCTCGCTTGACCTAGTGGAAAGAACAGAGTCTGAAGTTAGGATGCGTTGTGTAGGAGGGCTTTCATTTCTCGACACTGAGTACAACTTTATGCATCATAAGTGCGAAAATAGTAATCAGCTTGAAATGCATTAAGTGTGCTCTGCCCAGTGACCCACATTTAAAGAAACTATTGTCAATTATTATAAACAACAAAAAAAAATCCTTTTTGCTTTCCTGTAAAGGCAGAGCTAGGCTGCTGAGGTATGTTTGTGCTGACAGTGGTGACAACAGTTAACTTCTGAAAACGGGAAAGCAAAGGCCGTGATGATATTATATTGAATTTCACATCGCGAGGCTGGGTTTTTTTTAATATTTCTGTGTCTGATTTCGCACGCAGAAACAACAAACATGGGCAGTTAGTCACCAAACTTCACAAAAGTCTGAAAAAGAAAAGAAAAATCCCCTGGCATGAGTATTGGTGAAATAGATATAATTAGTGTGCAGAAAGATCCTCGCAGCCTTGTCTTTACACACATGAATAATTATTGCGGCCGTTTAAAATTATTTTACCTGAATGACAAATTACGTCAAGGGGCTGTGTTGCGGACACGGGCATCCTCGGCTAATGCAGCTCTGCAAAAGATGGCAGAGGGCTTCTGTAAGTGAAGTTGACAGCAGTTATTTATTTAGTTTAAAAGTATTTACTACTATTTGTGAGAGAGAACCCTAAAGGTTGTGAAGTATTGTTGGCCTGTGAAGGTGATGGATGTTCTGCTCCTGACCCTATATAGTGAGACATGACTTCATTGCATGTTTAGATTGTTCTGATATTTGGGACTCCTCAAGGGCTGTTCATAAATCATTTATCTCTCTCTCTTTCTCTTTCTCTCCCTCCCTCTGTTTCTCTAACTCCGACTCTCTTGCTCTGCCTCCTTTTCTTTTTTTC
>VZSZ01006778.1:1588282-1613282 GCA_013398815.1 Ibidorhyncha struthersii | reverse complement strand
GCATCTGTTTGTACCTGCATATTTTAACTTAAGAGCTTTCATTATTTTTTTTTTTTTTTAAGCTTCAAAGCCATAAACATGTATATTTATACCACAGTATTGTACGCTGGTTGTAAAGCTCTGAATTAAGTCATTCTGTGCTTTAGTTTTGATTAGAATGATACAATTAGAACCTGTTATTCTACCAACTAATTACTTGTAGAATGTGACATCTGAAGAATACTACAAGATTACAAATTTAGGAATGAACTGAGACTGTGCTCTGTTTATATTATTCCCCCTATCTTCAGTCAAATCATTGTCATGGAAATGGATTAATACTGGGCCAGTTTCTGTCCTCATCAAAATCTTTCTCACAAAAAATGAGAAATAAGAATTTTAATGCTTCATGTATCAATAAGATTTTAATAGCGGGCTTTGATCTTCTTGCCAGTCTATCACTTGATTGGCCGAGCAGCATCCATCTTCCTGAATCATCATCGACTTGTGCTCGTTTCTGGGAAACTCTTTCTTTTTCTTTTCTTTTTTTTGGTCGTTGTTGAACCATTTCTGGGTGCCTTTTGACATTTCATGTCTTACCAGCATGACTAAGCGAAACGTTAAAGCAGATCTTTCACTTAAATCTCCAATACTAAATTCTCCCACTTAAAAAAATAAAAAATAAAAAATAGAGGTTATATGTTTGTGCATGTCTCCAAATACAGAAAGGCTGGCCTTTAGGAGAAGTTGAAAAGGTGAGAAAGAAATGTTGTATGTATTTATTTTTTGCCTGTGAAAGCCCTTTGGAGGGTGAAACCTTAACCAGGCCGTGCGTGTGAATACCTGTTGCACATCAACTAACAAAGTAGCATCAAGAAACCGAGTTTGACAGGCACTCCGAGGCAGGCTGAGACATCTAGGAAAACAAGTGTTGTCCCCAATGATGGAGCTGCATCCAGCCTCCTCGAAATGCTATTTTAACCCACTCTGAACGCCCAGTTTCATGGGAAGTAAACCGATCCATGATAAATTCATAGTAAATAATTCTACACATATCATGCTCATTTGCATGTGAATTAACCCAATTTATGGCCATAAAGGCAGACTTTGTCAGCGCGCAGAGAGTGCAGAGAAGGCGCAAACAAATCGTACGGGCAGAGAAGAACTGCCCACAGTTGAGAATTTGTCACATTTCTGCACCACTTGATATTAATACATGCTGCGCTTCAAATGAGGTTAAAACGACGATGACAGCTCAGAAGATCTGCGTGACGATAGATAGAAAGAGAGATATAAGAACTTCTTATATCTTCCTTTTGTATTTGCAGTTTCTTCCAGGTATAGATCTCACAGTGTCTGTTAACTGATTATTTCTTTTAAATATGGAAAAAAAAAAAAAGAAGAAAAAAAATCCCTTTTTATCACCCGACTGCTTATTAGATTTGATATGGGGAAAAGCCCTTCATTTACGCCGAACAAATAGTTCTGTTTTCCACCACTGGCTGTCATGTTTAAAGTAAATAAGTTCTCGTCCATCCAGCACCGCTGAACTCATTCAGTTGCCAGAACAAAGCCATTGTATAGAGGTCCACAACAGCCCTTTTCTCTCCTTCCCCGAGCAGGATCTTCCCTCTTCCCGCAGTGTGCTCCCCAGCTTTGTAAGCAATTCAATAACGTGCAAAACGCTAAAAGTGTGTGTGCTTATTTCACAGAAGAAATGAAGGAAGATTATGACACTATGGGGCCTGAAGCCACAATTCAGACCGCTGGAAACAATGGTACAGGTAAGGCCTTGCATGATACGAGCATCGCTTTGCTGCCCTACCGCGTAGAATTAGCCGCGCATGAAGTGGCGAAACAATTTCTTTTTTGTTTGCAGTTGAACAATTGGGAAACGTTTACATAATTNGATCGCAACGGTGCAGCGACAAACTCATTCGGTGAGAGTCCCGCTGCCCCTCCCGTGCCCCGCAACGTTTCAGCCCCTAACTCCTTTTAACTGCATCCTCGGGAGCTAATAGTTTTCAGCAGCATGAGGAGATGTTTTTCCCAGCGAGGGCGAATCTCGTGTAGTTTAAAGAAGCTGGACCAAGATACAGTAGTCTTTTAATGAGAGAGACCGTACAAAGAGCTTGATAATGAGGATGGGGTGCACCCTTCTTGGCAACCCCAGATTCACATGGTGCACAGAGTAAGCTACTTCAGAGACTGAAAACATCTTTTCAGCAAGACACACATAAACCCCTTACATAGATACACAGACACACACACTTTAAATGCATATTTATGAGATTATTATGTTTCTGGCTAATCTTTTTTTCCTTTTTTTTTTTTTTTTTCCACTTTCCACATCTCTTTCTTTCCCCTCTTCTTAGAAATCAATACATTTTGTGGAACAAGAAAGGGGGCAGAGATATTTAGCCGGCATCATCTCCGAGCCATCTCTTTTTTTCCTGTAGCAGAGCAAAACAGCAAAAGGTTTCTGTTACTGTTTTCTAATCCAAATGAATTCAGGGGTTTACCATGTTTTCCAAAGGCCACAAGGCCCCACTCCACGCTCAGCACAGCTGAGTGCCATACATCACCCGTTTCTTTCGCATTTCGTCACAATTTGAGATGTTGCAGATAGCCCTGATTTACACAGTGAAAAGTTTTCTAGTATAAGTATGTTTCTATGCATTCTATTATGAGATCGAGTTCATAGGTAATGCCCTCTACAAATATTTCTGTAAAAGGTTCTACCTAAGACTCGCAAGGGTTTTATTACTCACACTTTCCTAATGTTGGCAACACCCACATAAAACCCCAATGCTCTTATTAAGTAACACAAGAAATTTACTTTATAATTCTTGAGGGAGAAAATAATAGGAAAATAAAACCATGTCACTGCCTTTTTCATCCGTTAGATTTATTATGCATGAAAGGAGGGTGGCACCGAGGCACAGTTTATCATGACATATATACTTAACGACGTTGCCATACGGAACTGGATACATATGTATTTTAAAAAGCTTTTTTATTTCCAAGGGACGGTAATAAAGTGACAAATTGTGCTTAGCACTTGGAGAAACAGGACTTGAAAAGACGTCTGATTCAGAAATAAGACTTGATGGTTATCTGAATTACCATTACCAGAGCCTTTGAGGTCCCCTATCAGTCCGTGTGACTTCCTTTGCACATATTTTCCTTACCATAACAGGCCTTGACTCTTTCGTACTTGCAATGTGGTCTGCTCGAGGGGGGGAAGACTTCATGTCCTCTTAGCCCCTTCCCTTCCAGTATCTGATGGTCTCTTCTGCCTGCTCGGCTCCGGCCTCACGGCATCTCTCTGGGGGCAGGGTGCCGCCAAGCCCTTGCACAGCGCTGCCACTAGCGGGGTCAGACCCACGGCTGTGGGGTGTCCTGCCTCTTCTGAAACCAGTTAGATGGGGGAAAAAGATAAGGGTTGCCCCTACCCGGCTTGGCGCGCTGCAAACTCATGGTTCGAAGAGTGCTTTGTGTTTGGGTGGTCTGCATCTACAACGCAAAAGCTGCTCTGGATGTTGCACCCGGCAACTCCTTCCCCAAACGTCCTCTGCAAAAGTCCCAGCCTCCTCTTTACCCCGGCTGCTCCCTGCTGCAATGGGCAGCTCGCTTAAATAACCATTGCGAGCTGTCTAGTGCTCTGCTAGTGTTTGATTCAAATCTTTTATCGCTGAGACGTTCAGAGCCACCTCCTTCAGTGGAGGCTGGTGCCTGGGTAACTTGGGTAGAACATGTTTCTGCCACAGCTGCAGTCTCCCCGGTCTCTTAAGAGCGATGTCAGATTATTTAGTCATATTAAAGCATCTGATAAACTAAATGCCTTTGCCAGTCTTTTCACCTTGAGTGGAAAATGCCAGGTGACAGCATCCTCTGTAGGAGCTGGAGCATCCTTCACGCAGAGCAAAAACTCCCCCAGGCTTGGCTGTTGAGGTGTCTCAACCGTTCTTTGAGGAGGAAAGGGAAGACGTCAGTCCCTGAGCCGTTGGGGATCCTTCCTACCTAGTCTGGGAAATGTTCAAAGTTTTCTTCTTCCGCCTCACTATAGGCTTTGGGCCTGTCTTGAGTGTCTGGCCTCAATTTTTCCCTGCAGGTAGTCGGGGAATCTAATACTGGTGTTTAATAAAATAGCTGAGGTGAGGCTGAGACTTGACCCAATGTAAGAAGTTGGATCAGTGACTCCATCTTCACCGAAAGCTGTACCGCAGCAACTTTCTGGTGGCCAAGAAAGCCATTTGGGTCTTCTGACAGATTAACACAGGCTCTTCGAGACTGGCCATGGAGGTTTCTCTTATTTAACACAACGTGCCTCTCCCTCTTGACACCAGATCCTGTAAGCACTCCGTGACCTGGGCTGAGCACAGAGACAGGAGATCCACCTTCAGGCTCATTCACATACATCCAACCAGCAAAGCTGCAGTAGGTGCATGCAACAGCCGTGGTGTATTTTTAGCATCAAATTCATCGCAGAACATCATTAGTAGAGAAAGAAAACTAAAAGAAAAAGTCTCTGTTATTAAATTATTCTGCTATTGTCAGAGTGGCCACTTCCTAGTGGTACTTAAAAAAGAAATCTTGTTATCCATACATTAATCAGCTGCATTTTCATAATGAGCCGTGGAGACTTAATAGTGGAAAAGAAAAAGTGACCATTAGAGTGAAAATTTTAGTCTTTGGTCCTGCTAAATTAATTTGTAAATATTTCTGGGGATTTCTGAAATGGTTACTTGACAAAATTATGTTTTGCAGAAGGTGCAGAAGGGTTTTTTCCAAATGTGAATGAATAATTTCCTATGGTTTATTTTATTGTACCTGTTACAGTTATTACAACTGGGATGTTTGCAGAAAATAGATTAACAAATTCTCTGTAAACAAACAGAAAAAAAAATTCCTGGTTTCGATTACCAACATCTGACAAGCTTCGAGTAAAGATCTCTTAATATAACTTAAAGAAGGGAAAAAAAAAAAACCCAAAACCTTCAGGGGGAGGAAAACAGAAGTAAAACTTGGCAAGTTGGAGGACAGGCCGTTTTCAGGCTGTAATCTGTGTGTACCAATGGGGGCCTCTCACTTCCTGGCTAATGAAGGCTGTGGTTTTATTAGCTTTGTTTGCGATTAAGGGCAGCTATCACCATCTCGCAGGATGAGTTCCCACACAAAATAACTGGTCTCCCAAGCTCCTTGAACCTCTCTCTCACTTTATCTTGAAAGGTCCTAAATGCCTCCAAAGATAGCTTTCCTTAATGCGTTTTATTTTTATGTGACACAGCTACACCAGCTTTTGGAGCTGAAAATATTTCTGCTCTCCAGGCTCCAATAATTAATTAAAAAAGGACTTATTTGGTGAGGTCACCCGCCGTAGATCTCACTGAAATTCTTGCCTCGCAGGAGGGGATGTGCAATGTGTGTGCAGTGTTAGCCCACGAGGAATCTGGGAACATGACTTTCTGCATGGAAAACAAATTAGGGCACGGGGTGGGGAACAAGTCTTTCCCCCCAGAAATCGAGAGAGGAACCTAATGGGTATCAGATGGGTCTTTTTAGTAACACTGGGTGAGCTTCCAGCCATGTCTGAATTGTCAGTAACGTCACTGGTGAGAAAGCAGATACACATGGTCACCTTTTGCTATTTATGTTAATCTCCAGCGTTGCAGCACTGGTTGTATTGTTTCAGTTAAGGATCTCTCAGCTTTTCCACTAAATCCCCATGTTTTTAGGGGTTTATAATATAGACATAAACATTTGCTTTAGCTCCCGGATTGCATGCACAGACAAAGAAGCCAAATAATCCAGAGAATTAGGATGCCAAGGCCAGTAATATGGCAGCAGCCCTGCGCAGCCTATTGGATCAGCCTCCAGATAGATTTGGGGGCTGGGAAGGAAGAACGTCATTTGGGTTTGAGTTTGGGACTGAAGCACCTAATATTAACTCAGGCCTTGCTTGGCGGCTTGAATTCCCATCCTATAAATGCAGTTGCAAGCTCCAACCCACCCCTCCCCAGGCTACCTGGAGAAGAAGGACACATGGAGCCATCCTCTGGAGCCATCCCACCCTTTCCCCTTCCTGCTCCTGTATCTCCTCTCTGGAGAAAAGCTCTCTTTCCCTGCTTCACAGGTAGCATTTACTGGGTCATGGCCTGAATCCAGCAAAAAATAAACTTGTTTTCCTTGGATCTATTGCCAAGCCAAGAGAAGGAGCAGAGATGGGGCAGTGTTAAGCTGGAGGGTGGATGATCTTACAACCGTTGGAAGATCTAGGCATGGCAAGGGAGTGAGAAGTCAGGTTTCCAACGTGGAAAGTAATGCCTCAGCTTTGCTCTGATAAAAACAAAGTCAAAAAAACATAGGCTGAAGCTCCTGTGCATAAGGTGTACTTCAGCGACCACCATTTTGTTTATATTTCTCTCACAGCAACAAAATGGAGGTAAGGTACTCAGTCTTGTTCTCCGTATTTATGCTCCCCTTCTGTAGAAGTTGCGCTTTTTTTGGGGGTGGGGGAGGGAGAAAATATTGCTTCTCATGATACTAACAAATGACAAGAACTACAGAAAGACCAAGGAAGGAGCACTGTGGTGTTGTAGTGATTCCCTACAGAAGCGCTTTGATAAGAAGAGAAGTTTCCTTCCCAGAATGGGGTCCCGTGCCCTGTGCCATTTGGTCACTGCCACTAAAATACTGTAGAACAGTTGAGAAGCTGCTCAGCTCCTATGAAATATAGGGCATATTTGTCTCAGCCAGAGGATTTGATTTTATTGGCTAAAGGGGTGAGGTTTGCATAGATGAATATCTACTTTTATCGATGACGGTGAGATCAGCGCTTCAAATCAGGAGCTTTCAGGTTTCCAGTTGTGCCCCAGTCAGAGGCCACATCTCATTTTGACTGCCAGCATCACCTTGCATTCTTGTAGGAAACTGAGGCAAAGCATTTACCCGTTTCTAAACACCAAGTAGCTGGTTAGTCTCTTATTTCCACTGGTTACAAACCAGTATAACCCTGTAGGGCCATAACCCCTTCGATTTCCATGCGTCTACTCCATATTGCTCCCTGGCGTCAGTGAGAGCAGAATCGTGCCATTTAATGTTTTACTTTTACATGAACTGTAGAATAGTTTATGGCATTGCCTCATTTTCTTATTTCACCTAAGGAGAAATACATTAAAAATGTAATCAATCATAAGCTGTTCTTTTCAGTCAGTTAAAAACAAGTATCTTTAATTCCCTGCCACCAACTGTGTCTTCCAAGATTTGTTAATAAAAAAAAAAATCAAAGAAACAAAATGATCAGCTCCATTTTTCTTTTTCCTTGGTATAATTATATTAATATTTGTCTACAGCCTCCCAGAGTTTTAGGGTCTTTCCCATATGCAATGTTTATACATGGAGGAGAAAAGCTTACTTTTAGCAACACGATGTTTTGTGGTTGAGCATATATTATGTTTCGTGGACATTGCATGGACAATAAAAATTTGGGTTTACATTTAAGGAAAAGAAGGAAAACTCCTGTACAGACTGTAAAAGTGGTTTTAGGCTTGGTATCCCTGTTATGGTCTAAAACATGTGGTTCTATTTNAAAAGGAAGATGTCATGAGCAATTCTCTTCTTGTGCCCGCCACGGAAGAGCAGCCCGAAGCAGGACCCATCATGGAGGAGAAGCAGTTGTGGTCTTTACCACCTGCAACCCCCATCTCCCATGTGGGAGACCATTTTTGGGGTCTTGTGGGATCTGGGGGCAGCTGAGCTCAGTCCTGTAGGTCGAGCTGTGTTCACGCCGAAAGCCATGGGTCCCCCAGGAGCCCCCTGAAGGTTCATGTTCCATAGATGAAGGATTACCTGCATTACCCAAGCCTCATAAACTTCTCCTGCTGCCCTGTAGAGCCCATGCTCCTGTTGATTTAACTGCCCGCCCTTACTTCCACCCAGGCTGGTGGAAAGCCCACATTAATTTTATTAGGAGCTGGAGCAAGAGCGAGGATCCAGCTGCAGCCCCAAACCTCGTAGCTCCAGCACGAACACCGGCTCAGCCTGCGATGTTCACCGACCCGAGCTCTCGGGCAGGAGGCACTCAAACCCCTTTTCTTCTCCCCTTCTCTCCTTTTAGTGAAGAACGCAAATTGCACGTCGGACTTTGAGGAATATTTTGCCAAAAGGAAACTGGAGGAAGGAGATGGGCATGCAGTCAGCATAGCAGAGTACCTGCAGCGCAGCGACACAGCCATTATTTACCCTGAAGCCCCTGAGGAACTGTCTCGCCTTGGCACTCCAGAGGCCAATGGGCAAGAAGAAAATGGTGAGGCTGTAATTCATTTTTAGCCAGTATCCTGACCTCGTGCAGCTGTTGCAATTATAAATGCACTCACTACATGCCTGGGTGTTTACCTTAAAAATTGAAGAACAGCTGCAGCGGCATGGAATTTCATGAGCAAAGATTGGGGCTGTAATTTCAGTGTATTGTGATTTTTTAGTCAGCAAATTTGTATTATTTGGCGGGTGAACTGAAGAGCTGAATTTAAACGGGAGAAAGGCTGCCACCCTGGTTGGGAGTTTGGGAAGTTTTAATCGAGTTTTAATGCAAGAAAAGACAGGGTAGCTGACCCGTTGCTCTCTGGCGCCTTGATAAATAATTGGAAAAGCGTCGGTAGGGAGGATTCGGTCAATGGCCTAAGTAACGTAATGAGCTGGGGCAAATCGCCAATTGATCGGGAAAAAGTATTTCTTAGTTTTCCAGCCGGTGAGGTCTGCGGGAGGAGCGATGCCCATAATTAATTTCCTAGCGGGGTCCGGCGCGGGTCCTGCGAGTCTGCCGTGGGCGTGCGCGGGTGCCGGTGCCTCCCGCCGCCGGTTGGAAGCGGGCAGCAGATTGCAGCGATTCCTCTCATACCATCCCGGGCAATCAGCCCATGAGCTGCCATTGATTTGCTGACCTTTTGGCCTGCCTCTTCTTCTTCTTCCCCCCTCCTCCTCCCCGTCCTGGGGGCGCAGACCTGCCACCTGGAACTCCAGATGCCTTCGCCCAACTGCTGACCTGCCCCTACTGCGACCGGGGCTACAAGCGCCTGACGTCCCTCAAGGAGCACATCAAGTACCGCCACGAGAAGAACGAGGAGAACTTCTCGTGCCCTCTCTGTAACTACACGTTTGCCTACCGCACCCAGCTCGAGCGGCATATGGTGACACACAAGCCAGGGACAGATCAGGTGGGGGGCTGGTTTTAAGTGATTTCTTTCTGTAATAACCCCTTAGAGAAACGATATTGCTTTGATTGGCAATCATTATTAATTTTTCATGGCATTTTGAAGATGCAGATCTTTTAATGGTAATAGCTTTAATTGAGGTCTAAATGATTTTTTGATGGTCTCTTCTAATATGATTTAATAGTCTTATGTTCACGATCGAATGAGTGTGTTAATTTCTAATTTAGAAATTTTATTTGCACTTTAACTTGACTTTAGTTTCGTTTTTATGTTCGTCAAAAAGTGAATGAAACTGTAGCATTTTAATTATACATTATTAAACATCTCAGCAATTTTAATTCCATTTTTCACCTAGTTTTACTTTGCAGTGTTGCAAATAGGAGCTCCAAGACATACTGAAAGACCCGCTAATATTTTTTCATTACTTTTTGAGTAACCTTTTCAATCATGTGAAATTACGCGTATTTTGTATAATCGTTTGTTAAACATAATTACACATTTTTTAGAATAACTCCTCCTACAGTACATATAGGCTATCATTTGTGATTGTGCCCCTAACACATGCATGCTCTAGAATTGCAGCATCGCTATCATTTGTATGGCCCGGCAGCGTATCTGCAATAAATCAAAGCAGTTTTTTCCTCGATGTGATGCATGTAATATTATATCAGTGCTGCATTTAAGGAAATGCTGCGTATCTCAAAGAGGTGACTGAGCTTCCCCAGTGCTCCTAAACAGGCTGGCGACAGACCTGTGCCACAAAACTCTTTATGTACCAGCAGAAAATCTACTCCTGCCCTCGCTGGAGAATTACTTCTGAAAACCCATCTTATGGAGGGCTGTAATGGAAACTCAAATGGCGTGGCTAAAACTTAAATAAATAGATGTGTGCATTGTGTCAAATTATAAAGACTTAATGCCGTATTTATGTTTCTCAAAAACCTGAAAATCATGATCAGCTGTATTTCTCTTGGTAGGTTTTTCTCAGCACAAGGTAAATTCAGTTAGGCAACCAGGCATCTCCTAATCATGCGACTTTTGCAATTAGCATTTTTAAGAGAGCCGTCTCTTTTGCTTGATCTTAAATCAATATAAATCATTCTGGAGAGGTTTCTCCCGTCCTTTCTTTCCCGTGGCTTTTCCAGTAGGAAAACACATTTTCACATGTGTATTCTTCCTAACCTGACCCACCGTAAGGTTCTTTCTTTTGCTTCGTATCATTAAAAACACCAGGGGAGGGGGGGCGAAACTCAACCCAAAAGCGTCTAGATATTTATCCAATGTAACCGCCTGAAATTTCACATGCGAGAGCGCGCTGGTGCTGGCGCATTATGAATGGTAGCTTTGGTGTTGAAAAGTCCCCTCATTTGCTCATGGCATTTACAATTAGTAAATTAAAATGATTGTATCATATTAACAGTGGCACAACTAAAGTTTATAGTAGTCCTCGGAGGGCGATGGGGGGAGACAAAACAGCTGTTGCTGTTTGTTTATGCAACTCAGCAACATATGAGCGCGGGTCCCTCAATGGCGCGCGGCGGGCTGGGCTCTGCTTGATCTTTGAAGGTTGCTGCTGTTTGAACAAACCTCCCTGTGTCCCATGTAACACCATCTGTCTCGCCAGGAATGTGGGAAGAGGCNGCTGACCTCCTACCTTGAGCATCCAGAGTGGCTGGCTACATTATTATGAATATCATTATTATTTTTTTTTTTTTTTTTTCCCTCTCCAAATTCAAAGTCACGGGGCTTTTCTTGCTTGTTGCAAAAAGGTCAGCTGCCTTTGATTATATCTTTACGCCACTTTTAACTTTCAACTTTCCCTTGCCCCTTAGAAGAGCACTGGGGGAAAACATGGCACGAAAGGTAGCTCAAGTCTTCCCTGCTGCTCTGTGATTTTAAAAAACATCTCCACCAGCAGCTCATGCTGAAGGTGCGGTCTCTTCTGCTTGATAACGAATTAAATCTTACACGAAATGCCACTGATGACAGTGTTTCTGTCTTTCCTACACACGCAGTAAACAGAATTTTTAAACAAGCAGAGTCCCACATGTTCGGAGTCTGCGAGGAATATTAAGAGCCACAAATCTTCTTATAAAACAGTTTCTCTCGTCGTAAGATACCTTAAAGCAACACATTTCTGATGAGAGACTTAGGAAATAATTCTAAAGCAAATATCGAATGCTCATGTGAAAGTACTTTCTCATTTGTTTCGGTTTACTGCCAACATTTTGATTTTTATTGCAACACTGATGAGACAAATAAATGTACGTGCAGACCTTTTGGGCTGCTTGATAAATTCAGAGCCACAATAATTTTGGTTTTGTTTTTTAAGCTAGAAATTCATGGCTTCTCTTGCAGAAAATTCATGTCGGTATCTTTTTTCTTCTTTTTTCTTTTCTTTCTTTTTTCCCCCTTCCCAGCACCAAATGCTGACCCAAGGAGCAGGCAATCGCAAGTTCAAATGCACTGAGTGTGGCAAGGCCTTCAAATATAAACACCATCTGAAGGAACACCTGCGAATTCACAGTGGTGAGTAGCGGAGGTGCTGGTGTGCTCATTTGCATTTTGTTTAATTAGCTGAGTTTTAAAGACTGCTTAAAATTTACACAGTTCTGCTTCTGGCTTCTTGGAGCTACTAAGGTATTTCATAAGTGATATCTGAGTCATCCTCATTTATCATGCTGTTAATGCCGCGGTCTCGCTGAAAGATTTGGAAATAGTAAAGCTTCCTGCAAATAATATGGATTGTTTGTACGGCAGTTTGAGTTCAGAAGCGTTTGCTCATTTCTGTGCAGTTGGACCCTGAAGAGTTCATTATATTTTCCGTAACAAAAAGTCCCCCCAAGTGAAATACAGCTCGTACTCTCAGATAACGAGTCAGCGCAAAGCGTCTCCTATTGAATGACTTGTGCGTTTTGGCTCTCCTGCTTGACGCAGCATTCGGCACACGAAATGCCACCGGGCTCTGTCCAGACACAAAC
Source organism: Ibidorhyncha struthersii (assembly GCA_013398815.1). Classification (NCBI taxonomy): domain Eukaryota; kingdom Metazoa; phylum Chordata; class Aves; order Charadriiformes; family Charadriidae; genus Ibidorhyncha; species Ibidorhyncha struthersii. The sequence continues at coordinate 1,601,110 of VZSZ01006778.1, read as the reverse complement.
CTCCAGCAATGCTGACGTGGAGGTCCTAACATCGGAACTCAGTTTCTTATACCGTGCTCGTTTCCAGTGAAAATTCCTTTTTTTGGAAGAAAAAAAAAAAAAGAATAAACTAATCAAATTTGAACAGTCTGGATTTGATTTGACTCCCTTCACCACAAGGTACTTACCTGTGACTTGCAATGGTCAGTCTGGAGCCAATCTCACACCTTGGCCGCTGCTGCCGGCTGGAGACCCATGGGTCCAAACTGACCTCAAGACCTGTAGAGAGAGGAGGGTAAAGCAGGGGTGGTGCGTGGCCATATTCATACAATTAATATTCTCCTCACTATTAATCAGTGGATACACAGACGATCAGTTGGGTATCAAATGCAGTCGCTTGCAATTACAGCAGCAACAATGATAATTAACACTTGGTTTTAATTATCATTTTAGGTGAAAAACCATATGAGTGTCCAAACTGCAAGAAACGTTTCTCCCATTCTGGCTCCTACAGTTCGCACATCAGCAGCAAGAAGTGTATTGGTTTAATCTCTGTAAATGGCAGAATGAGAAACAATATCAAGACGGGTTCTTCTCCTAATTCTGTATCTTCCTCTCCTACTAATTCAGCCATTACACAGCTGAGAAACAAGCTGGAGAATGGCAAACCACTTAGTATGTCTGAACAAACAGGCCTACTGAAAATTAAAACAGAACCACTAGATTTCAATGAATATAAGGTTCTTATGGCCTCACATGGGTTTAGTGCAACTAGTCCTTTTATGAATGGTGGACTTGGAGCAACCAGCCCCTTAGGAGTTCACGCTTCTGCTCAAAGTCCAATGCAGCACTTAGGTGTAGGGATGGAAGCACCATTGCTTGGGTTTCCTGCGGTAGGCAGTAATTTAAGTGAGGTGCAGAAGGTCCTACAGATTGTGGACAACACGGTTTCCAGGCAGAAAATGGACTGCAAGGCTGAAGAGATCTCCAAGTTGAAGGTTTACCATATGAAGGATTCTTGCTCTCAAGCCGAGGAACAAGGAGTTACCTCCCCCAATATCCCCCCCGTGGGTCTTCCAGTAGTAAGTCATAATGGTGCCACTAAAAGTATTATTGACTATACATTAGAGAAAGTCAATGAAGCCAAAGCTTGCCTCCAGAGCTTAACCACAGACTCGAGGAGGCAGCTCAATAACATTAAAAAAGAGAAGCTGCGAACCCTAATAGACCTGGTAACTGAAGACAAGATGATAGAGAACCATAACGTATCCACTCCATTTTCATGCCAGTTCTGTAAAGAAAGCTTTCCTGGTCCCATTCCGTTGCATCAGCATGAGCGTTACCTGTGTAAAATGAACGAAGAAATCAAGGCAGTCCTTCAGCCTCACGAGAACATGGTTCCCAACAAACCTGGAGTGTTTGATAAGCAAACCCTCTTGCTGTCATCAGTACTTTCTGAGAAAGGAATGACTAGCCCCATCAACCCATACAAGGACCACATGTCTGTACTTAAAGCATATTATGCTATGAATATGGAACCCAACTCCGATGAACTACTGAAAATTTCCATTGCTGTTGGCCTTCCTCAGGAATTTGTGAAGGAATGGTTTGAACAAAGAAAAGTCTACCAGTATTCAAGTTCCAGGTCACCATCACTGGAAAGGGCCAGTGCCAAGGTGGCGCTGGCTGCCACCAACAACACTCCCACTAAAGACTCTTTGTCAGCCAGATCTCCAATAAAGCCTGTGGACTCTATAACTTCACCATCTATAGCTGAACTCCATAACAGTGTTACTAATTGTGATACTCCTCTCAGGCTAACAAAACCTCCTCATTTTACCAATATTAAACCAGTTGATAAATTGGACCACTCTAGGAGCAATACTCCTTCTCCTTTAAATCTTTCTTCCACATCTTCTAAAAACTCCCACAGTAGTTCTTACACTCCAAACAGTTTCTCTTCTGAGGAGCTTCAGGCTGAGCCTTTGGACTTGTCTTTACCAAAACAAATGAAGGAACCCAAAAGTATTATAGCCACAAAGAACAAAACAAAATCCAATAGCGTAAATTTAGAACACAACAGTGTTTCTTCATCATCTGAAAACTCAGATGAGCCACTGAACTTGACTTTTATCAAGAAGGAGTTTTCTAATTCAAATAATCTGGATAAAAGCACTAACCCAGTATTTGGTATGAACCCATTTAGTGCCAAACCTTTATACACAACACTTCCACCGCAGAGCGCATTTCCCCCAGCCACTTTTATGCCACCAGTCCAGACCAGTATTCCTGGGCTGCGACCATACCCAGGACTAGATCAGATGAGCTTCCTACCACATATGGCCTATACTTACCCAACTGGAGCAGCTACTTTTGCCGATATGCAGCAAAGGAGAAAGTACCAGCGGAAACAAGGATTTCAGGTAAATTGTTGCAACCGTTGTCTTTTGAAAGGCTAGAGTTTAGGATTTTGTGGTATGTCCTCTTACAGAAGAAAAAGCCCAAAGCTATATTCAACATTTCCAACAAAATTAGCAGAGTTTATTTTAGTCTGACCTTGCAAAAATGCAGTGGAGCGGGAAAACAAAGTGCAATTACCTTAAGAGTACCTCTACTTGGATTCAGAGGCAGTATCAATACCTTTGAATTGGCATAACAATTATGGTTTTATTCTGTTAAGAGTTCTATTCTGTTAAGAGTTCAGTTGTTTCTTAACAGAATTGTATCTGAATAATAATAATAATGTCCACAAAAAAAACCCATCCCACAGAAAGAAAAAAAAAGGGGGAAACTTTGTAGGGAAACTCATCTCCACAGGGCATAACTACATCTCACCATGGGGAAACAGAGCAGTGGGAGACCTCCTGGGAATCGCCCCCACACTTGGATGCAAAGCTGTATCCCTCTAAGCAGAGGTCCATACGGCCTCGTAGCAGCTCCATCCCATTGAAAGCCATCAGAACTTACTTCTCCATGTTTTTTGGGGGGTTTGTTCACCCACCGTGCCTGGGAAAGCTGTTCTCTCTTCTCGTGAATGTCTGGGGGATGAGAAACATTGACGCATTGCTTCACCATAGCCCCTTCCTTCAGCTCACCTACTGCCCTTCCCAGCCTACAGATCCTCTAATCCTGCCAGTCATCCGGAACAGCTTTGAAAAAACCCAGGGATTAAACAAAATTATATGGAGAGGTAGCAGCTAGGGCCCTTAATCGCAGACAAAGTCTTTCCCTGGACACGTAATCTGGGTCAGCACTTCTTCATGCTGGGTACAACCTGTAATCCTTTTCTCAGGTCGCCCCAGAGCGAATACATGAGTAGTAAAGGATTCCGCCGCTTGCGTGCCTACAGCACAGAGCTGCTCTACTGAAGTCATGTACTTTTATAGCTTTTTGCTGGGTGTATTCAGATATAATGTACAGTTTAGTTAAATGAGATTAACTGATTATAGATTAATAATTTTTTTTTACATTTGCGCATGTTCCCCTATGTCCTATTATGGTCTATTAGTAATTTTACTGAGTAGTAAATGTTTTATAGTTTCAAATGTGAAAATCAGGTATGGTTTTACATTACAGGCTGTAATCCCTCTTTGCACAATAGGAGCATAAATAGCACTGCACCTCCATAACAGCTGTTCCACTATTCCAATTTACAGTACATCTGCCCTCTTTGTAAATGTATTTAAGCCTATTTAATCTTCTCTAATATTAATTAGTGCAAACCTAGTCTAAGAAAACCGAACTGTGTGATAGCAAATGGAAATGTATGTTATCATGCAAGTTTGCACTCTCTTTGGATCAAGACAAAATAAATATCAAGAAATTTAATAATTTACTGATCCACATTCATTATTGCTTAATGCTGAAGGCTGTTTTAACATAGATAGAACATTGATAAAAAGTGTTATTAATATTCCCTATTTCAAATTACAAAATTAAATATAAAAATATAGCTTGAGGCCTTTAGTCGGGAGACATACATTTAAATGGATTGCATAATAATAACATTTGTACCTAAATATAAAATTCAATTAAAAACTTTCTACAGATACAGAATATATCCAAGTTCCAGTGTTTTGAAAGGAATGATCTCTTAGCTGTTGCTTACACTCAGCCCTGTAAAATATTACAACACCTTTTGCCACCCATGAACAGCCTCCCCTTCGCATTTTCCACTCCTCGAAAACATTTAGTGCCTCTATGATAAATACCATCCGCTTGTGTAAATCATATTATCGCAGAGTGCTCAAAACTGGAAAGTTGGTTGAAGGCAGAGAAGTAGGAGGCTCCTCATTATTTCCACGGTTCCCATCAGCTGTAGTTTCATTACCAACGGGTTCCTAAGCTAAGAGGAGACACCGTCCTAAGCAGACATGATTTTAACTTTTCTGGGGTGGAGGGTTCCTCCGTGGGGAGAAGCGGTGGTGGAAGTGGGGTGTCGCTGACGGGTGGTTCCCTCGCAGGGAGAATTGCTTGATGGAACCCCAGACTACATGTCCGGCCTCGACGACATGACGGACTCCGACTCCTGTCTGTCCCGAAAGAAGATCAAGAAGACAGAAAGTGGCATGTACGCGTGTGACTTATGTGACAAGACATTCCAGAAGAGCAGTTCCCTGCTGCGACACAAATACGAGCACACAGGTAGGATGGCTGCGCGTGCTGAGGGGAGGGTTGAGGTCTTTGCAGAAGCTCTGAGGTCTTCACTACGCTCTTCTCCATGTTTCACGAGTACACTTGGGCAATGAACCGTTCAGTGGGTGCTGAGCCTTTCGACAGGGAAGAAATAATATCGTTTGCTCCGTTCAACTTATTTTTTAATTTTTTTTAAGTGGTTATTGCTTGGGAAAGAGCTGTTGGATGCGATGGGGTGGATCTCGGCCGGTGCTAGGTGAGCTCATGCCATGTTGAGCACGGTGGCAATCGTGGCACTCAGCATCTCGCAGGATGAGCCCTCTTCAAATAAGGCAGGCCCTAGGGGCGCAACTTGGTCCACACAAAGTCTGGCATGGGAAAGGAGAGTGACAGTGTATTTCTCGTTTCTTAGACGCTATCTGACCCCGCACCATTTAATCCAATAGAAAAACTTCCACTGACATTAGCAGCGTGAGAGCTGGCTCTGGCCGAGTTATGTGAAAGCAAACAGCTCACGGGGGTTGCTCTCGCCATGGTGTCGCACACCAGCAGCTCAGGCAGGTTGCATTTCGCCTTTTCGCTTCTCGGTTAATGCCCAGGGAAGGTTTCCTTCTTTCCCGAGCAGGAACTGATTTGCGTCCAGTTCAAGGAAGCTTGCCAAAGCTCACCGTGGATTGTCTGCTTAAAAAATATTTTGGTTTGAAAAAGAGCCTCCATCACACCTATGCTGGCTGTGGTTCCCCTTGCAGGCAGCACTCCCTTCCCCGCTGTCGGCCAGGATGGGCAGGAGCCCGGAGGTGGAGGTCTCCAAGGGGGACGCATCGGCTCAGCACGTTTCGTTTAGGGGAAAGCAGGACCGGAGCTCCCCAAATATATAGATATCAAGTTATGTTAGACAAAGGGAACGTGAATTATCATGTGGACTATTGTGCAGCAGGACATAAAGCAAACTCCAACTTCCTAGAGTTAGAAAAAGCTTACTCAGGAGGAAACTTTCCTTAACTTTGAAAGCTGAGTCCCACTTCAGGAAATGAAGCGAGTCACATCATCCTTCAATCTCACCATGTGATGGTAAAAAACTTATACCTCTCTATTAATACATCTTCCAGGCCGCACATAACCATTTGGCATTTCACACATGAAAAATTTACAATTCAGAAGTGGACTGTGCCTTTAAAAAAAAATAAATCCTTTACTTTGTTATTTTTCCTTCTTATCCTTTTCTTCCAAATTTTAAGCTAATCCCACACAGGAAAATAAAAAAGGAAGTTAAAATACACATGGGATTAGGAAAGAAAATTAAAAGCAACGTTTTGGACTAGATCAGCTAGTTCATTGGTGGAATGTGCTCTCCACTACATTATTCAGATCAAATTGTTTATTCAGTAGAAGAAGCTTTGAAGGCTTTACGTCCCTGCACCTTTCCTCTCCTGAATGATTTTATTACAGCCATCTGCAAACATTATGGTTTACTACGCTACTACCGTAAAGCTCTTATGTTAGAACCGGCCTTCATATATATTGGGATCTGGACATATGGTTGAATCCCATAAAGTTGGTAGTCCATAAGGTCGACAGACATATGGTTGAAAGGCTGAAAATTTGACAAGCTGAAATGTGTGCAATCACCTTGATTTGCAAAATAAACTGCATTTGTAAAAGCAAAAATATGTTCCGGGCTTTAAGTAGCATGGGAACCTACTGCCTAGAAAAATACCACACAGCTGCAACGCAAGGACTTGTCTCCTTCTTCTTTGCTCTGTCCATTTTGGCTTCTCAACTTTACGTCCATCAATTTTATGGGACTCAGCCTTATGATCCAGAACATGTCTGGGGTGTCATATTTAACGCGCTAAAACTACAGCACATCATCAAGCTCGAGCGTGGCATTTAGAGACAGGAAGGATGGTCTTGTGGCAAAGGCACGGGCGCTGAGGCTGAGCGCGCCACCCTCTTCTATGCTTTGCCACAGACTTCCTCTGCGAATTTCAGCAAATGGCTTCATCTTCCTCTCACCTTCGCCCATCTTTGAAATACAGGGAAAATAATAACATCCCGCCTTTCCAGGGTGTTGTAAATCTTAATTCATGCAGGCTGAAATCCTGCGATGGAACTCGCTATGTAAAGTGTGAAGTATTATTAAGGACGCGTTTGCTTTTACGGAGCCTCCGCGCATCACGCTAACGTTAGATGGAGGTGGTTGGGAGCGCCGAAGCCCTTGGCTGGGCTAGCCTCCATAACTCATTCACAGCCTTCAGGAGGCACGCTGCACTGGGACTTTGGCTAATGGCTTAGTGTGCATCTTAAGTGAATTTCAAATTGATGTGACGGTTTTTGGAGAAAGCTTGTAATTGCATTAATAACATAGGTGCGAAATTGCAGTCCGTGTTTGGTGGAAGGAAAGGAATGGAAAGCAAAGCCATTCTTCTGCATTTGGGGGCATTGTAAGAGTAGGCCCAGATTTTCCAATCAACTTTTTGAAACCTCAAAAAGAGAAAAAGCTGCTTTTCTGAGTGGGCTGCCGTTTTCTGACCGGCTGATCACGATCTGTTTTTACTTCATTAAAAACATGTTTTAGGAGGAATTGGACCGCTTCCTGCCTTTGCTGGAGAAGCACAAATAGTGGATGTTGTTTACACTGATGTCCTTTTTACTATGTAAAAAAATCTATGTGCTTTTTTAGGTCTTTTTTCTGACATGTGAACAATCAGATTTTTCTTTGACACCACTTCTTATAATCCACATACCTATCGCAACCAACGCTAGAGCACGGGTTAAAAGAGTCAGACAGAGGCCACGTTCTTGCTTTGCAGCCCCTAAAGATTTACCCCGGAGAAATTATTTGGAGCAAAGAGTAACACTGACATGTAAAACTACATGAGCTGACTTGATCACGTGCAACACTACTACTGTAAAGGAGAAACCAGGAACGTCGTAGGTATTGTGGTGGAGCTGAGTTTCCCTGCCAGGGCAAGAAGGAGGATGGGATTTGGCTGTTTCTTTTTGTCAACCCAAGACTTTTTGATAGGCCCATGCAGCCGCAGGTCAAGGAGCTCTGCGATTACCTCTGTACGCTGTGCCTGCCACAGCTTGAGCACAGTAGAAAAAGGGGCCCGAATTTCACAATCCATAATTTTTATTGTATGCAGTATTGGCGGCATTTTGCAATAGCTTCTTAGCTTCACGTGGAGAAGGAAAATTTATTGCGTTACTGCAATGAGTGAATTGCATTGGTTCTGGTTGAGCTGAAATTTAGTGTAGAGGCCACTGCTTGCTGCAGGACCAAATTCTGCCAAGTCAGTCTTGGGATGCCATTTAATTTTGAGAGTAGCTATGTGTCCCTCTTGGAGTTTGAACTGTACAAGTTCCTATTTCTTTAAAAGCAGAGGACGCAGCACTGTAATTAGGGTGCAGAGCATGGTAGGTAGCACGGGAATTCAGTGCTCACATTATTTTCCAGTGGAGTCTTATGAACCCATCCTGACTTTGGCCAGGCTGAAATGAGTTGAGCAAACCTGCTTCATTTGCATGCATCTAATCTCGGATTTCTCCAAGCTACTTAGCACACGGTTCGAGACACTTCCCTTACTAAAGGTGAAGAAGATGGTTGCCTTCATGGCAAAGCATTGATGCCATTTGGCAAACAAAAAAAAATCTTTGCGTTGCAGATAAGGAGGGAAAGTGGTAGTGGGTAAGTGAGCAGGAGAAAAAACAGAATGGAGCACCTAGAAAATATGAGAAATATCCCGGCTCCTGGATGGACATGCAGCCCCACCCCCACTTTGTCATCAACGCTGCGTTGGGCTCGTTGGGGAGTAAGGTGAAGGTTAGCGTTTGTTCTGCCATCGTCAACGCCCATGTCTGCTACAGACCAGCTTTGTCGGAGCTTCGCAAGGAAACTTGCAGCCTGCCCGCTCTGCAACAAAAGCTGGAAACGGGTTTTCAGAATCCTACCTAGAAATTTTAAATCCTTTCATTGTTGTTCTATATTACATCATATTCTATTTTATTACTTGTGTGGGCCGTCAAGGGCCTTATAGCTGTGCTAGTGCTTTCATCCTTTCCTTTTCCACTGTATATTTTATTAAGACCTCTCTTTTATTTTTGTAGCTTTCATGCTGATGCAAGCACTAGTTTTATTTCCAGATTGATTCTGTAAACTAAATATTGTTCTTGAGCCTGGTAGCAAATCAGCTCTCTCTGGCTAGTATTTTGAATTCCCAGCTCAGGCGTTTTCTTTATTTAGAGCTTGATTCATAAAAAATTTACATGCTATTTAAAGGTTATTTTTTCATGCTTTACTCTGATACAAGTTTAGAATTCCCCGTTTTACACTCAAATAAAGAAAAAAAAAAAGGATATACTCTATGCTTGTGAAATTTGTTCTGTAGACAAGGTCTCCTATTCAAAACAGAACAGGTGCAGCTTGGGCAATTATATATAAATTGCATTTATCTTGCACCTTTGACCGCTTCGCTGTGCTCTGGCCGCTAATCCATCTCCATTGGGATTACATCTAACATCCAAACCCCCAAGCAGCTTCAAAAGAACTGCCTTTAAAAAATAAAAACAAACTGTCACAAAAATGTTTCCTTCTTTCCTCCAAAGAGTGGGATTTCTGTTTGGCTCCCTCCCACAGAAAGAAAAGACCCACTGCCCTTTGGCAAAGGATGGGTGATATTTAGTCTGGGACGAGTGAAAGATTATAATCTGATGTTTTATGACTTTTATACCACTGCAAATGGGAAACGCACAGCTTTTCGCTCAAAGACTTTTAGCCCAGGAAGACCGAGAGATACTTGCTGTTAGAGATTTGTTGTTGTTGCTGTGTTTTTGTTTTAACAGAAATGCATTTTTAGAGACTTTGCAAAGTTATAAGTTCCCCTCTGTAAATGGAGCGCAGGCCCCTGTGGGTACCTCTTTTTGCAGATCGTGGAATAAAAAGAAGCCCAAATATTTCCTTTAGATATTTGAGAGAAATTTATCATTTAGTTTCACTGCAAAATGTGGCATCTATGTCATGCATCCACCTGACGACACACGTGTTTCGTGAGCCCTCCCGTGAGCTGCTTTGGGTAACTCCCTCCTAGCTCCGTCCCCCCTGGACGACACAGGTCATCTCAGGTGAGACTGGGTAAAACCTGTAGGGTGGGATGGTCATATCTGCTTCCTTTCGACCCATCTCTACTCTGCTGCTGCTATAACATTGCATGACAATGCTTTTACTGTGTGTTAGTTAAATAGCTGATAAAGCAGCCAGGGCTACCTACAGTTGTAGGTTCTCCCCATCCACCTACAGTTGCAGGTTCTTCCCATACGCCTACAATTGCAGGTTCTCCCCATCCACCTACAGTTGCAGGTTCTCCCCATCCACCTACAGTCGCAGGTTCTTCCCATACGCCTACAACTGTAGACTTTTCCCCATCCCTCATGCAAAATACCTTATTTCAGCTTTACTTTATGGCCTACTAATGCATTGTAGAGATTAGGCACTCCTTTTAAATGGCTGAAATACTGGGTTTTGCACATGGGGGAAAAAAATAATTCTTCCGCGAATGTTCGGAAACCCGATACATTTAAAAACATATTTCAATTAGTGTTGTAACAGCTGCACGCTGCGCACTGCTAAGGTATGTTGTGTGGTGTCTGAACAAAGAACTTTGCTCAAGCTGTCACGTTCCCTCAGATCAAAACTGAGTCCTTGATATGGATGTGGTAGACTAAAGAGCTCTAGTACAGCCTTTTTAGTAATAATATAAGTTAATATGAAAATATGAAGTATTTTAATCTTCTCATTTCTAAATTAGTTTATAAAATATGGATGATTTCCTGTCAGCCTACCTCTGTGCTCACTTGGGGGAGGTTCCAGGTAGCAGGGGCAGGAGGTGCAGCGTCGAACGAATGCTGCGTACAAGGGATGAGCAAAGCAAACTAAGGGACAAGCACATCACCCGGCCTCTGGAAGGGCGGGTGGAGGCAAACCTGGATGAGAAGCAGTGGAGGTGTTTGACTTCTGTTTGAGGAGAGGAGAAGTGCTGGGCAACTGGATGGAGCACAACTGTGGGGTGAGAAGTGTGTAGTGGGCATCAAAGGTAGAGTGCTTAAAAAAAATCAGGAAATTTTAGCTAATGGAGAAGGAGCTGTGTTGTGGAGAAGTGGAACAAGACAAGGGCTGGGCTTGCCGATGTTAGGGAAAAGTAAGTCAGAGGAAGGGACTGAGACAGTGTGGGCAGAAGTTCAGTGAAGAGGACACAAAAAAAAGATGCCGAGGAAAAGCAGAAGGTCTACGAGGAACAAAAGAGGAATGAAATTAGCAACTGTGGAGATACCAGCAAAGGTACGGCAGCGTGTTGCTCTGAGTGGGCTCAGCAGGAGCGCCGGGACGAGGCAGGGACACAGGCCAGGTGTATCCGGTGCCTCCAGCTGGGTGGTTGGTAGCGTTGGGAAAGCTCCCACCTCACCCGTCAGGGTTTTCTTCTGGCAGCGCTGGGGTTTGAGGAGTGCTTAGGTCTTGAGTGCTTTGGGATTTTAAGCTAATTTGAGTCAGTGACTTGATCATAGAATCATAGAATGGTTAAGGTTGGAAAGGACCTTTAAGATCATCGAGTCCAACCTTTAACCTAACCTGACAAAACCACTGATCATGCTAAAATCTCTCGAGCAAAGACTGTGGGATTTCCCCACCATGGCAAAACTTGTGCTCTGAATCACTCCCGGCTCTGGATTGGATGAACCCCCGGGTCAAGGCTGGAGGTTCAAAGCCAAAGTATGTGTACAGCTCAAAGCCCAGAGTTTTCTTCAGGCTTGACTTTTAACCAACAGGTTAAACTGTCAGAAATGCATATTTAGGAAAGAGATCATAAAAGCAATGCTTCTATAATTCAATATATCAAGCTTCTATTTTACTGTAGAGTGAAATAATAAAAAAAAAGAAACCCTGTATGTGTGCAAGGTTAGGAAACTCTCATACAAAGAAATGCAGTTTGAGTCCCAATTTCCAGGCATCCACTAATTTCCCTGTCACTTGGGTTATTCTATCTGTGGTTTCTCCCGTATTTTTCTTCCTGCCAGATCTCCCCTTCATTTCATAACATACAATTTTTGGCTTCCTTGAGCATTCGTTAATCACACCTTATTAAATGCGAACTTTCACAGTGGGACTTGAAGGTAGCTGTGACTATGTGACTAGATCGGGGAGAAAAAAAAAAAAAAGCATATTCCTTGGTGTTCATTCTTAGCAAGTTTGCTGTGGAAGTGAATTTTTTTTTATGCCTGACTTTCCCTGCTCTCAAGTCCCAACAGTGACTGCAGGGGAAAAGAAAGCGGATCAGGTTCATAAAGGAGCAGCTTGAGTTTTCCTGGAAGTTGAGATATTTCAGTGGTCTGGAAACACTTTTTTTTTTTCCTGTTGGATTTCCTTTCGTGCTGGTGCTGCCAGTGATGGTCTCCCATCTTTCTGGCCCTTCGCTTTCGGCTGGGGTTTTCTTGCCTGCCCTCCACTGTACTCTTCCTCCCCCTGCTCTTGCTTCTTTAAGAATTAACGAAATACCACACTTTTACAACTGGCAGGATGGGAAGGCTCTGGTGTGAAGTTTATTTCTGTTCTGGTCACATGCCACATTAGCTAAGTATGATAAATACGCTCGAGGAATCAGGCCAGTTCACTAATAAGTTCCTAACGATCTGCTCTAGCAATAAGACACGCAAAGCAGGGCTCCGCATTTCAGGCACCGAATACCAGCATTTTTCTATGCGTAAAAATAGCACGAAATATAAAATAATGACCAACTGGCACTGTATCTGCCTGCATGGCTGCACCACTCTGCAGCATTCAGTTGAATGACACTAAGATTATAATTTGACATTTCGGGGAAAAAAAAAATCTGGCTGAAGGTACTAATGTTTGATTTTATTTTTTGCCTTCTGCAATCTAAGTTTGGTGATCGGTCTTCACTAATTCCAATCTTTGCACCATATGTTATGTCTGGATATCTCACGGTTGCATCATGCTTTGCTGAGTTTTGTCGTGTGGCATCATGCTGACAAGTATTTTTTGTCAGCTCTATTTTGGAATTAAGCTTTCAGTATGGCAGTTCTGGAAGGTGTTGAAGGCATTCCTGTGCTATTTGTGGCCTGGGATCAACCAGATGTGTTTAGGCTTGGCACTGGTTTTGAGTTTCAAACATTGGTTCGAAACTGCCTGAAATGCCAAAG
>VZSZ01006778.1:1553282-1583282 GCA_013398815.1 Ibidorhyncha struthersii | reverse complement strand
GACACGTTGGTTTTCTTTTCTCTGGCTTTGCATGGGTGAGTTCTAGTCCTGCTTTCTCACTCCAAAATTCAGAGCAATCTGCCAAGTTTCACCTACTTCCAGCTGGAAAGGGTGCACGCTGCTGTCCATGGGTGCCCGTGGATCACACCACACATGTGATCTAGGTTTTTGTGGATCTTTGTTATTCTACCAATGTTATGTAGGGCCAGGCATTATCAAAAATCACTAATTTTTCTTGTTCTGGCTTCAGGAACAGGAGGAGAACAGACTTACTCTGTTGGATTCCTGCACGGGTAAGTATTCATCAGTTATCTGGTCTTGAGTTGAGCCTTTGAGGTTGCCTTGGAGTTCCTTATAAAACAGGAACACAAAGGATTTTCCAAGCTGTCCTGGAGAGTGAGTTTCTATAATCCACTGAAAGTCCAAGAATTCTCAACTGAGAGGATCTGCAGTCATTCTGTCTCAAACCGACCCTTAGCAACTGCATGAACTACCGTTCCGCAGAGCATAAGCCTTGGCCTACGGCGCAAGAAACACATTCATTATTAAACCCTATTTGTAGGTATTTAAGACTGAAAGAGAAGCAGACATAGGGCAAGGGAAAAGACAGATTTTTTTAAAAATGCATTTGACTTATCGGTGCAAAAGCAGGTCTTATCTAATGCCATTTTGGGTTTTTTTCTTCTTTTTTTCAGGCGAAGTATCTCAGTATATAGGTATGTTTAGCAATTTCAGTCCTGCATGGACTTCGGGTCTAATACTCACAGCCTGAGCATGCACAGCTCTTGGTGAAGTTTTTCATGTTTTGACACTGGAGAGTTCGAAGGTATGGAGCTGTGTTCTTGGGTCAGGCATGCCTTTTCCAGTATTCTTACAAAAGAATGCAAAAAATTACACCTCAGCTCAACTCAAGCACATGAGTAACACCAGGGGATTACTCAACATCTGATTTCAAGACTTTGAATCATCAAGGCCTTAATTACCACAATGGCAACTTTAAAATGTCACAGCACCAACCACTGCTGTGCCACACAATGCTTTTCTTTTCTCTTCCTGATAACAATAGGTTTGCTCATTCATATTGCAAATCAAGAAACATCTTTAGGCCCAAATCTGCAAACAGTGAAGTCATTAAACAACTGACTTCAATTCACATGAGCAACGTTATTGCCTGAATAGTAAAAGCAAAACCAGAGCTGTAGCCAACAAGCCATCGCAATCTTAGGGTGGCAACACTGAAGTCAACGGAGTGGTTTGTAAGTTCAAGTAAGACATAAATGAAGACATTCATGTGTACGTGTCCAGCCAAACCGGAGTATGGATATTAATTCCTAACAAAGATGGTTGAGTATTTTTACCCAGTAAAGTATTCAGCAAATATTACAGTATTTTGAAGCACATAATGAAAAGGTCTCCTTTTCTATATTTAGAATCTTTAGCTCTAAATGAGAGAAGAGCCTTCAATGTATTTGGTTGACAAATAATGAAGCTGTAAGAGTTTGAAAATCCTGTATGGTGCATGTGCAGTCCACTGGCTCCAGACATATATCTACAATCTGGAGTTGTGCAGCCTGAAATAAACACAGCTGTGTTTATCTGAATGTGTGATCCCATGTACATGGTAGAAAGTTCAAATAAATGCACTCAGTGCGATGATGCTGTAAATGCAGCGAGCGCATGTCAGATATGTGATGATGCAATCTCTTAAACAAACAGACTGAGCTGTTTGTTTGACTCCTGAGCTACATAGACATAAAAATATATGCACATTAATTGAAGCCAATAAAACGAAATCCAAAACTGCTATAAGTTCTTAATTGAACCTTAGCTGAAAATTCACTTGTTCTTATGCCCAGAATAAACAAGTTCTGTGTGTTGGTATTAAGCATACGGTGTAAGTTTTAGACAATAATAGACAGTAATAGATAACCATCAGTTCTGATTTTAGTGGACCAATCCTTCTTTCTTCCCAAGACGGCCCATTGTCTAAGACCAGCTCTAGAAATTATAGGATATCCCCAATTTTTTTGTCAACAGATAGCTCTATTTTACAGTTAAAATATCTTTATTTGGGATGTGTGGTCTGTTCGGTATTCAACAGAACAAGTAGTCTAGACGAATAAGTTTCTGATGAGCTGAAGAATATGTGAAGGAGAGAGAAAAACTGAATGAACGTAGATGCTATCGAAGCTGTTGTTTTACTCAGAGTTAACATTGGCTCAGCATTTCACTACAAACTCATTCAGAACATCAAGTTACTGGAAAAAATCCTTCACTTGAGAAATATGCAAGAGTTACTGATGAGTCACAGGTTGGAAGTAGGGACACCACTACGCACTATTAAAGAGTCTTACTTTTCAATACTGTTTGGCTGCTCTGCAACGCGAAATAACATCACTGCAGAAGTGTTGTAAAGCTTTTTTGTTTGCCTTAAGCATATTCACTTGGAAAACACGAGCTGTACAAATGGTCTCAAGAATGGTTACTGTAGAATTAGACCATCAAATTTCTTGACTTATGTGCTTTAAAATCTTGCCCAAAAGATGGCACTAACATTGTTTTTAGTAACATATATTGGATATAGATTTAATTCCTCCCCCCTGTAAAAATATCTTCAAAATGGTCACAAATATGTTGGAAGAATGTGCTTAATACGCACTCCCATGCCAGCTAACAATTGCTATAAAGAAATTAAGATTCCTTCATGTTAGGATCATCAGATGCTGCATACAGAAACTACTGCTGGACCAGCAGATGTATCCGTCAAAGTACAGAGACACTGAGCTATGAAACCTTTATCCCAACCAGGACTATTTAAATCTATGTAATATGCCATACAATATACCAGAACAGTATCATAGATTTAAATCACAGACTATTAAATCTCTTGAAAAGTACGCTAAGACTAGATCAACTTCATTGAACAATTTATATCTGATTTAAAATATTCAAAGAAGTATTACACTGTTGAATTTTATTATCAGTAATTTATTTCAAGTTTTAAAATATTTAAATTACATGCTGTATAAGGAATGGCAAATAGTTTGCATGTCTCCTTAACCAGTGGAAGTACCTATTTACAATACTTTCACAGTTTATGTTAATATGGTTATTTTGAACATGCACAGAGACTATCTTTCTTCTTTTCACTAACCAGATTATGTCTATGGACTTGAGGAAGGTGGGCCCCAAAAGAGCTAAAAATTTGCTATTGATTGGGCAGGAACAGAGCATTTGACAAGCAGAGAACTCAAGTGGGGCTGTTATAATTTACAGAAACACCGGGGAGAAAAATACTCGGTCTTGTTCCCACTGGAGCCAGCAGAAAAAAGATCTGCAAAGGGTCAGGCCCAGCTTTCCATGTTGTGAGCTTCTTCTGAACGTCTGGTGATTGTTATTTTCGTGTCATGCCCTTTCCATAATAGCATAACTCATACAGCTTCAATAAACCTCAGCTACATGTTAAGATACTGTGACAAAGCTGAACACTCAGCTGAAACCAGAGCAAGTGACATAAGAAGGTAATGAGACAAACGGGTCAGTGTGATAGGTATGACCAAATTATTGCCAAGCCTTTTGCAAGCATGGTAACGAAGGACAGATTTGAGGGGCAGAGCGGAGAAAGTTTGAAGAGAGCGCTTGGAAACTGAACATAAAGGCAACAGATAAATGAAAGTGAGAGGTAAAGAAGGGCAACGTCATGGTGGGTCTTGAAAGAGAAGTCAAACAGCTGATGCTCCATGCAGTCAACACAAGGGATGTTATGGAATCCAGGAGACAGCAGCCACGGGGTGAAGCTGTGTTAGAAAGTGGCAGGAGAAGAGGTGGATGGAGATGGTGCTGGGATGGGAATGCCACCCGTGACAGAGAAGCCAGAGGGAGATGGAGCAAAGCAGGGAAAGGGGTACGTGGTCTGAAGGCACAGCAGAGAAATGGGGAAGTGGTGGTATGAAGACATGTCAGAGGTGAAGAAATAGCTCAGACTGGTGCTAGGATAACAGCGAGGGAGGCGAGGAAGACCCCTACGTACTGGGCTTCTTTTTGTGGGACCCATGTAGCAGCTCTAATCCAGGGATGTGCACTTGCTTATATTGAACTTAGCCCCCAAATGAGGAAGAGAGGGAGTGTGAATTACACCAACAAGATGTATATACGGCTCTTCACTCTAAAAGGCTGTGCCACAAATGAGGAGGGTGAGGAATTGCAGGAGCTGCCTCAAAGTACATTTAATACTTAACACCAATTCCTCACGAGGTCGAAGTAATTTATGTCCCCAGCCTGCTGCCCTTCTGCTGGCAAACCCCTCCTGAAGTCCGTCCGTGAAAGAAACGCAAGGAAAAGGAAGGTGAGCTTCTCGGGGAGGGAAGACCTAGCCACTCACTTTTACTTTCTCTTTTAGTTTCCCAGAGACAGAATCAGGTTTCCTTTCAGACTTGTATTTCTGTTGTTGTGTCTGGAGCAAGCCAACCTTTATACCCCCACCCTCCACCCCCCTCCCCTTTAAACTTTATTTTTCTTCGTGGGAGGAATTAGTCAGGGAGAACAGAGAAGTGAGGACCGAAGACTCCACCGCAAAATAGTAGCAGAGGCATGACAATGAAATCGGGGAATTTACAAAAGTGAAAAATTAGATACAGCTCCTGAGGCCACCAACCACAGGTGGGTTCTCTGCTATTAACATAAAACCCCTCAGTTAAGAGGAATCAGAAGAGCACAGTACCAATTATTGTAAGCTGCCATCACCACTCCTGTCGAGGCTCTGTTCAGTCCACGAGAAAAATCTCACACTGTTAAAAAAGGCCTGAAAACCCCCAAACCATTGCTGGGAAACTCCCCACAACAATATTCCTGTACGCGGAACTTTTTTTCGTGCTGTAACACAGCAGCTCATCTAAATGCGACCAGTTGCTTTTGCATCAAAGTCGAGGTGCTCATCTGGTTACAACCCCAGCAAGCCATGGTGCAAGAGCACGCCTGGGGGAGAAAAACCCTCCTACAATAGGGTGCTGGACCATAACAGGACTCCGCTGCCCCTTCCACCCCCTCGCTTAATGAATTTTTCAAAAACCAAAGGGAACTGCCATCCTAACAACAGGAACTGGACAATTTGCAGTAGGTGCTACGCATGGTAGTGCTAGTAGCAGCAGGAGTGCCATGAATATGGAAGTGAGGAGCTAACAGGAGGAAGAGACATTTGGAGAGAAGTATCTTGCTCAGCTTCTCATAACAAAAACTAGTTTTAAAATCTTCAGCAGCGAAGCAAATGGGTAGGGTGTCACCGGTTCAGCTGAAAACTCACTTGCACCTTATGGTCACCATCTGTGGTGTGGAACGTTTTCAACCTTGACAAAGCAGATTTGTCCGAGGATATTTCCTCTCTTTGAAATAAGAGAATTAGCTGTGGTAAAACCGGAACCCGTGTTGGCACATCTACACTCAGGCGATCTCTGAAAAAAAAAAAAAAAAAAGTATATCGTTGCAACAAGCGTCTGGTTGCCAACCTGTAAAAAATAACACCCCGCCACCCCCGGCCAGCTCCAGCTGTGTCAGTGGTGAGCAACACCAAAGGCCACTGTCTCTTCCTCCTCCTTTTTAAAATATGAAGGGCCTTTTTAAAAGCCCATGCGAAGAAAGGCACATGCAGCAGGTGGTCACATCTGTGCCCGTCTCGCTCCATCCTGAATAATTTGCTCTTGAGTGCTCCCGGCGAGGACGGAAAGTCCAGGCATGGTAGGAGGACGAGGGTGGGTGGAAGAGGACGAGGGCAGACACTCCCGCTCGCATCTCGAGGAGGAACAGAAGAAGATCTTAAAGCCCATGAGCTGTTCACCTTCTTTCTTGCTCTATCTCAGCGTAACCACTGTGGGAGAATTCCCCCAGAGCCCAACTAGCTGACAAGCACAAAAATCAACATATGTTTCAGATATGTATGCGCAGCCACGCTCTCTATCACTGTTGAGATGGAAGAGACCCCAGATATATAAAACATAGATGGTTTCCTTTTGATTTGCCCTTCATTTGAGAATTCTCCATTGGCTGTAATTGCATTCATAATACCACAGCAATTGTATATTTTTCAAAGAACTGAGGGAATAATCCAAACGATGACTCCAGCTCTGGACAGAGTCTTTCATTTCAACTCATTTAACATTTTAATAATTCTTTAAGTATTGTAAGGTTCCTGTGTCAAGCTGGAGAGGAGCACAGCGGACCCGCGGCTCCTCTCTGCTTCTGCTAAGATTTTCCACCGTGACTTTGGGCAAATCATTTCACTACCCTGGGCTTCAGTCCTCTCAATCTGCAAGACGGGGATCAACCGACTTCCTTATCACAGAATCCCAGAATCCCAGACTAGTCAGGGTTGGAAGGGACCTCTGGAGATCATCTAGTCCACCCCCCCTGCCAGAGCAGGGTCACCTCCAGAAGGTTGCACAGGACAGCGTCCAGGAGGGTTTGGAAAGTCTCCAGAGTCGGAGACTTATCTCAAAGGTATATTGAGAGGATAGATTTGCGCATCCGACTGCAGATCATGTTTTTGGGGACCAGAAAATACTTGCCTAAATGGATAGATCCAGCAGTGTATCATGTTTCTACAGAGATAACGATGCTCTACTTTCCCTGGCCACCACCCTGAATGTCACAGACATAGTGAGGTGGGACTAGGTGATCTCCAGAGGTCCCTTCCAACCCTGACCATTCTGTGATTCTGTGACTTTTGAGTTTTGACTTTTGAGGAAGTACATGGCTGATTACTACCATAGCTAAAACCAAAAAGTTTGATTTGTTCTACCCAGTTCTAATCTGGTTGTTTGAGGGTTTCTTTTTTTTCCTGATTCTTGAATTTTACCTCTTCCCCCAAATTCTCCCATTCCTCCCCATAAAGAGGTGGAAAGCCAGTGAGCTACACTTCAGCAGAGATGAGTAGCATTGTTGGGCTAATTAGAATCCAATTAACATAGTCAAATTTAACCACTTGACTTCCAGTTCTGGTAGGCAATGTCACACGCTCCAGTGACACAGGAAGTGCTGCGATGCGAATCAAGCACCATTAGCTGGAGGCAACCAGTAGAGACACAGGACGGCAATCGTCTGCCTGCAGAAACCACAAGAAAGGGCACAGCTCTCACCATCAAGAGCTTCATATGTAACTCTGGCCTTTAAAATGTGTGACAGTGACTCAGAATGAGGAACGCAAGCAAATCTGCCGAAAAAGCAGTTTGTCACAATGTGGGATTCGTTTCTTCAACAGCTATAACCTCAGTTTCCTGATTCAGCAACTTTGATGCTTATAAATTAAAGAAATAAAGTGAGATGGCAATGTGTTTGCATGGGATGGAGGTAAAACCAGGTCCAAAAGGAAAAGCGCTTTAGTGGTCAGGAAATATATTGTAATGTGCTTGGATTCAAGCTTAGTGCCACCAGTGAAGTTAGGAGAACCCGTGTATGATCATTAAGCTTATCAAAGCCTCAGTACGATTCAAACACCGGTGAAGTATTGGCCCAAACTGAAGTCGGGGTGATACTTCCAACCTCTCGCTAACTGTTTCTAAAGTGCCCAAAGCTCAGCACCGGGGCTGAAAAGCAAAATCAAAACAGAACAGATAAATAATAAATTAAATAACATAAGTTAAAGCCTCCTGGAAATGAAAACTGATTACCCAGATTTCACAGAGGGTTTCAATTAAGTCTGTTTCTCATTTTTGTTTATCTATATTTAATACTGATAAATAATGTTATTTCATTACAAGTCTCTGAAGGGTGTTTCTAGCCTTTCTTAAAGGGATAGTCAGGCTTAAAAAAACCCATCACCTACAGTACAAGTAATAATCTGGGTTAGTAAAATGGAAAAAAGCACGCTTATTTTTCTCCACTAACGATGCTTGCATGTTTTCTTGCACTCTGTTTCTTCTCTGACTTTGCAGACGCTAGAAAGTGAGCTCTACTGGCAGTTCCCATCTTCTCCCCATCTTGAAAACCTGGAATATTGGCTGCTGCTGAGCTTAAATGCTGTGCTTCATGATTCATTTATTCACCGTCAAAGATAAGAGAGGAAAGCTCAAGAGGACCAATTCAATAGCTTCCCATCTCACACGGCCCACGTGCCCCTGGGACATGAGGATGGGGAAGGAGGAGTTTGGCCTTGCCGTGTAGTTTCCACCCAGTGTTAGAGTCATAGAATCAAAGAATCGTAGAATCATAGAGTATTTGGGTTGGAAGGGACCTTTAAAGGTCATCTAGTCCAACCCTCCAGCAATGAGCAGGGACATCTGCCACTAGATCAGGTTGCTCAGAGCCCCGTCCAACCTGACCTGGAATGTCACCAGGGATGGGGCATCTACCACCTCTCTGGGCAACCTGGGCCAGGGTTTCACCACCCTCATTGTAAAAAAAAATCTTCCTTTTATCTTGTTTAAATTTACATTCTTTTAGTTTAAAATCATTGCCCCTTGTCCTATCACAACAGACCCCACTAAAATGTTTGTCCCCATCTTTCCTGTAGCCCCTTTAGGTACTGGAAGGCCACAATGTGGTCTTCCCAGAGCCTTCTCTTCTCCAGGCTGAACCCCAACTCTCTCAGCCTGTTTTCATAGAAGAGGTGCTCCAGCCCTCGGATCATCTTCGTGATCTCCTCTGGGCTTGCTCCAACAGGTCTGTGTCTTTCTTATGTTGGGAGCTCCAGAGCTGGACGCAGTACTCCAGGTGGGGTCTCCCCATAGCAGAGGGGCAGAATCCCCTCCTTCACCCTGCTGGCCATGCTGCTGGGGATGCAGCCCAGGATGCGGGTGGTCTCCTGGGCTGTGAGCGCACATTGCCAGCCCATGTCCAGGTTTTCATCCATCAGTACCCCTGAGGCCTTCTCAGCAGGGCTGGTCTCCATCCTTCACCCCCATCCCAACCAGGGATTGTCCCGACCCCCATCAAATGTTACGTGTGCTTACACCCAACCACATCAAATACTTCTATTGACAGAGAGGATGCCAATATTAAAAATACTCTCCTCATATAATTAGGAAACAGTGACCAGCCCTGGAAAGCCTTCATCCACCCCATGGTGACCCTGATCCCACCCATCCTTGCAGAGCAAGCAGCAGAACTCCCCTGGTTTCAGCTGCTGGAGATCAATGCCACGTCCTGGGGGCAGGCAGGTGAGAAGTTCCCCTGCACACCTGTTCTTTAATTGCAAAATTTATAAGGTGAAAAAGGGCAGCACTTTAATGGGAGTTTGCGTTAAATGAGGAGACAGAGCTTTACACACAGCAGCAGCACGTGGGTGAGGGTTTCGGCTCCGCGCTCCTCCCACAGGTCATCCTCCTGCTCCCAGAGAGTAATTTGGCAACCACGTACCGTGCCTTCAGTAATGCAGAAAACAGCGTTGCTTTTCCTAGAACTGCTTAACACTGTTTAATTGTGCTAATTTAACCCAGGTGGTCTCCACAGCAGCCTTTGCCTTAGGCCTGGAGAAAAGCAGGGAGGAGAAAGCGGTGAATTTTTTAGGTTTGTGCATGGGAAGCGTTCAGAAAACCCAGGTGAGACGTGTAGAAACGAGACGTAGCAATCACACGCTTCCTGTCAGCTCCTGCAGTGCCAGGGGAAGGTCTCGGCACAGGCAGCCTTCCAGGAAAGCGCCCCATCTCCATGGTGCTACGCCAGTCGGACGGTGGCGGGGGGACACCCCGGGTGCCAACGGAGGAGTTAAAAAGACCTGTGGAGGTTGGGGAGAGAGCGGAGATGTTTCTTCTGCGAAGATCATGTTCGGAGTCTGGATAACAGCGTGTGTTTTACAGGCAACGCACTCGGTGGTGGCATCGAGGACCAGGATGCTGTAAGCTGTGGAGCCTCCATTTTTTTTCCCCCCCGCAGGATATTGAAATGGAAAGGGCTGGGATTGTCTTTAATTTCCGAAGAGTCCGGGTGACTATCCGTTGTGCAACATAGCTGTGCTGTAACCACCAGCACGTCAGTGAGGTGCTTTTTCTGCGCAGCCGTGCGTGCAAAAGCGAAGGGCTATGAACGTTACGCCAGAGGTCTTTTCTTTGAGTAACTGTATGAGAAGGAAGAGGGGTGGCCTCCGGGAGGGAGGCAGCACTGCCTGGAGAGGTGTGGTGGTGGCTGGTGCTGCCAGACCCGCTGCTGCATCCCTGCTTTATGAGCTGGAAATCACGTTGCTGAACGAGGATGACCTCGTTACTCCAAACGGAGCCACTTTTTCTGCCCCCAGATTTTATCCAATTGTCTATTTGTTTGGCAACCTGAGCAGAGCAGTGTCTCCAGCTGGACTGCTGGATGTCTGAAAGACTAAGGCTGTCTGTGAGCAGATGGGAATGTTCCCGTATTTCTGTCTCCAGCTCGCAGGGACCCGACCGAGACTCGCAGCGCTCAGCGTGCTGAAGGAGGGTGCCCAAAAAATGCCATTGCAAATGCAGCTGGAAAGACTTCTTTTTTTATTCGCTCTGCTTTCTCAGGCTGTTTCTCAGCCTGACACCCGGGTCTGAATCTAGTGATGCACAGAAAGGAGGGTGTTGGGTGTCTGCTCCTTTCCGTGGCGCTCTCTCTGTCCTACTTCTCCAGCAAGTAGGACATCTGGGATTTATGGTCACCTTAGTCTCCAGCATCAATCTCGCACCTTCAGCGAACGCCCCCCAGCCCTCGGAGCAGAGGCTGAGCTGCCGAGTCAGGCTCTGTGCACTCTGCAACGCCGCAGAAAAAACCATTCCTGCGACCAGGGGGAGAAAAAAGCAAAAGGAAATACGGTTTCGTAGTTCAGCGCCAAGAACGCCCACCAGGACAGGAGAACCCTGAGCGGTGATTCCTGCTGCCTTCAAAAGTAATATTTTCCCCATTACTAAAAACGTGTCCGTCTTGGGGGCAGTGAACTGAAATTTCCCTGCATTCGCAGACATGCTCCCGTACGGTTTTTCTGTGCCATCACCGTTACAGGCACCAGAAGCTGTGCCTGCACCGTCCCCGCTCAAGTCCCGGATAGACAGAAAACTGACTAAAGAAAATTAAGCTCCACCTTGATGTCCCACTTTTCTCAGGCTATGTTTTCGCAACTTCGTAGCAGATGGTATGTCTTAGGTATATCACTTCGGAGATGCCAAGTGATGTACTATCTATCAGTGTTTTTATTTAATGAGGAGGGGAAATTTTGACTCCTACTTACACTTGGGAAGCTGCAACACGGAGACAGGTGTGATGCTATTTCATACTGCTGTATCATCTACCCAGAGCTCTTAATAGCTATTTTTAATCTGGACACGAAAGGGACTATTAATTAGGGAGACATATCCTGGTGCCTTAATACAAACTGTAGAGACTATAATGGTGTATTACAGCATCTTAATTTTCTTCAGAGACCACAATTAGCAGTGCGTTGGTCTGCACTATGATGATTTATTTATTTTTTTTCTTTTATCTGAGAAAATAAAGGTTGCAAATACGGGGCAGCTGAGTCGTCACAGGAGATGTATGGGATTCCAGCCCAAAGTGCTTTATGTGTGTGTCCGGTCAATACACTTAAAAGGAGCCATTTTGTTTAAAAGCTGATGCCCTTAAAGTGAAACGTGGAAACTGCTGAAGGGTTCTGTGGCACTTGGTGACAGCTTTGCTGTGAACTGCAGTAGGACAAATATCAGCATTTAAGACTATATGGTATTATAATGCAATGAAAGAGATGAAGTGAGGTACAGCTGAGCGAGGAGGAAAAATATAAGTAACTGGGGTGTGGCTGCTGGTTTTAAAATGTGAAGTAGGTGACAATATTGCACACAACTGCTCATAAAAAATGTCACGGAATTTTGCCATTTACATAGAGCCAATCCTTGGTTTTACGTCTGAGCTTTAACGTGGCACAATAGTTGCCATTACCCACACATCAGATCGTAGGTGCCACATTTTTGGTGGACTTTCACTGTTGAACAGATGTGATCCAACTTTCCTTCTTTCTGGGATCGCAAAGGAGGATGATTATGTTGGCGCACATTAACTTTATTTTCCTTTTCGTAATGAAAGCCAATTTTTTTTTGAGAACTTAAACTTGTACTATTACATAGAAAAATATTTATTAGTGAAACGAATTTCTTCTATATAGGGATTTGATTATCAAGTCAGCTGAAATCCATAAAGGCTAATCGAAGATACAATACTTCTCTCTTAGGTGTTCCTCTGCCACAGCTGAATAAAAAGGTGGGAATTTTCCCCCCCAGAGGAACCTGGATGAGGTTCATCCATGTCCTTCTAAGGAATCTGATGCCGATACTGACCTTATTTGGCCTCTACAAACAGCAAGTGAGCAAACTCTTTGCGGTGGGTATTTTTCATCAGAAAAACATAGCAGATAGGGCAGAAAACGTAAAGAAAGTAAAAAGGACCAACAGGAAAACGCTGAAACATGGTAATCAGCTGAAAGTGCTACTTGAAGAGATCATGCAGCTCATGACCTTAGAAAAAGCCACCCAGCACAAAAGCAAATCAGACCGCTTCCATCCCTGAATCTACCTTCTGTTTCCTCTCCACGAAGCAGAGGTATGAGCCCCTTGGAAGTAAACCAAAAGCATCGGCCTCTCTTCTGCCAACGTGGGTGGGAAACCCGCTTCTGCCGCGCAAGTCCTTGCTCAGGGGCTGTTGCGATCGTGTCCTCATGAAGAAGAAGAAGCAAAGTGGTTGACTCCACCTGGCCTCCTCGCAGCCCACTGGATGCTGCGGTGCCGATGGCCAAGGAGATGCCCAAGCCTTTGGTGCCACACAAGGGGAAGGCCGTGGCGGGTTGTTGGGCTCGTCACCGCTTGTGTCAGGACTTCAGCCCCTGTCTCCCTTTCAACAGCCTCACCAGCTCCACAGCTGTAGAAATGGGTTTATTTTGACCTAGGAAGTGTCCAAAATAGATTGTTCATAACTCGCTTCCTTACATTTCTAAATGCGGGTAAGAAAGCTGATGAATGAAGGAGGAAACGGGATCTATCTGAGGCTATGCCCCCTATTTCCCTTTCCTTTAAAAAAAAAAATACAGAAAAATCAGCAAATGTGTTGATGTGATAGACACTTTCTCATAAAAGGCTCAGCCTGACCAGCCCACAACCCACTCGGCCGCTGGGAAAGCCCGTCGCTCTGCCTTCGCCTTGGCTCCGTGCGGGATGGAGCTGGAGAGGGGGGGGACAGCAGCAACCCCGGCAGCCTGCAGGGCCACGCTCGTCTTCTTGGAACCATGGAAAGGTGATTACGGATAAGCTGGCGGATTGTGGCCAGAACCAGAAGATCTCAGGGACACTTAAAGAGGTTTAACTAGCTGAACGTCATCTGCAGCCTTGTCCCGGGGTGGGGAACTAGTCCCCCATACTTTCAGGAATGCTGGCAAAGAGATATAGCTTAGGCTCGGTGAATATTAGAGACTTGCTATTGTGTTTTAAATTAATTCTTCGACCTATACCTTCATCTGCCACGGTACGAATGAACATTACAGGCTGAACATTAGATATTTATGTTCATTTAACAATCTGTAATAAGCTATCGGGGCTGATTTTGACATGTACATTGAAGTTATTGCTTTTTTATCAATATCACGGTACATTTGTCAGCAGCGAATGATAATTGTATTGCTATGTATATAACCAATCTTGTAGTGTGACATCCTCTACACTGTGCACAAATTGAATACATTTCATCTTAAATACAAGCCTATTAATTAAAATCAGAGAGAAATCGAGAATTTTAAACTGCCAACTACGGAGCATCTCTGAGCCGCCTCTTCTCCAGTATCTTCTTCTCCGGTAAATAACTTGGGAGTCTCACACGATCACCTACTCGTCTATTTATTTATTCGTTATAGGATGCCAGAGGAAACGCAAGGTCAGAGGTCTGAAATCAAGGGCACAAGAGGTAGGACAAAAAGGGCCAACAAAGCTGCTGTAAAAGCACGAGAGCGTATTTCTGTATTACAGCAGGCGTCAAGCAGCATCTGCTGTAGTTACGGCAGCAAGAGTAGCTTTCGTTCCGTTCCTTGCTTTTCACACACCAGTAACTCAGACAAATGCACTGCATATGTGGACACAGGTAGTCATCTGCACTTTTCAGAAGCGTCCAGCCAACTCTGAGTTTTAATTACTTCTAACTTCTATATTCATTTCCTTCCAACCTGGCTGCTTTTTTTTTTTTTTTTTTACAGCCAATGCTGAACTAAACACCAGGCCAGGTTTCAAGAAAAAGTAAGTTTAAAGCGAGAAATCCTTTTAAAACGGCAAATCTTAACTCACGCAGACTGGAATATACAGGATTTTCTGCACAAGGAAGAGAAGACTTCAATAAGCCGGCAACAGCACTGGAGATCTGGGAAGGATTTCTCTGCCATAGTTTAATGGAGATCGTAAGAGAGAGAATGAGTCAGACCATACTTGAAAACTACTTGCCCATTATCCCGGTGTGATGATGGTTAACATAAAGATTTTCTGCAGTTCAGGTTACAGAAGCAGTGAAATGCAGTTATTTTTTATCAACTGACCAAAGCGTAATAAAACTGTAGTAAAAATGCACTGGGAGAAGTTGCAATCATCGTCTGCCTCTCCTGGTGGACTACAAAGAAGAGAAAAAAGAACTGTACCTTATGCCAAGGTAAAAGCCATCGCTCAGGAGTTTTCTATGCCATAGAAAATCTTTTTGCCTTAAAATAGGGCAAAATGAACTCTGGTAAGAACGAGGCCAAGTAGTATAGGATGAGAGGCCAGGTACTATGATAGAGAAGCTCTTGTAATCAGCTAAGCGCCTAGATTTCAAATTACAGTTAAAAGTAAAGGTGCAATATCAGTATTAAGACCAGAGATAGGGCAAAATATAGTACGGATGTAATTGCCAGGCGTCCTACCAAACTTATCGGGATTTTTTCGTAGCAACAGAAGATGGACCTGCATGAATATTTTCCTGAAACGGCAGTAATTTTGACCGCAAGCAATAAGGCAGTGCACAGGTCAAAAAGGGACGGGGAGGGCGGGGCCAGCGTGCCAAGAGGATGCTCCTCCGCTGGATGTAACCCAAACACGATACTGTGAACGTAGATATTTCTTTCCTATTTGTGTAAACGTCTTACCGTGCTATTTTCCATAATAAACATTGTTTTTCTTTCCCCTTAACAGTTTTCCTCATCTTAGATGGAAACTCACGTTTTGCAAAACGTCCTTATTGCCGCGGAAGGGCGCGAAGGGGAAATGGTTGGTTTATCTCAGCTTTGAGTATCCGGATTAGGGCATGTTTATTAATTTCAGAAGCACCTCTTGTTATCAGAATCCGCCCACCTCTGCTTCCAACAGTACCTGTCGGAACGGTTACATGAAATTAGCCCAAACTATTGCAGTCAGTGTCTTGTCGATTCCTACAGCAGCAGGTTTTCCATTTACTAATAACAATACCACCAGGCAGCAGTTGGACTAGTTAGCTCGAGAGAGGCAGATTTTTCTGCCTTTTCATTCCCATGCACAGATGGAGACAAGAAGAGTCCCGGTTTAGCTTTTCAACATGACTGTGCAGCTAAAGTTGCTTTTCAACTTAAATTGACTGTATCCCCTCTACACATTCTGCAAACTGATGCGACCGTGCTTCCACATAACTCGGTAATCTATTCTGCGCTAATAATGTCATCATTTACAAAACACTTTCTAGTTTATCATGCAAAAAAAAAAATAATATCAAAAGACCAGCATAATCTAGGCAAGATCTTGTTCCACTAACAACTCAACAAAGAGCCACGTGTGATTTTTTGCCAGACATGACTCAGAAGGTGACCTGCTGATGCCCTGGCTGGTACAAAGCACCTGCCATTTGGTAAAACTCGTAGCAAGGAACTCCAAAAGTGCACAGTGTTGAAAACCATCATGGGCTTTGCTTTGAAACCTTTCTTTCCCTCACACCTGCTAGGCTGGCACAGCTGAATTTTCCCATTCTTGTCAAATCTTTCCAGTTTAAGATGAGTAATAGTGCCAGGTTTCTGAAGAAGTATACCACTTAATGCCGTATTCTCCAGCAAAGATCCTCTTAAACGCTTTTATTTGCAAAAGTTACTATGACAGCTGTTTGGCTGAATATATTTTCAAAATGGGTATTTATGTTCTTCCACAGCTATTTGAATTCTTCTTTTTCTTCACGTGTTGTATCTACAATATGAACTTTTTTTAATCAAATTCGGAACGTGATCCGTTATTTATCAGGACCATTCTGTTTAATTGCTACAATTCACCTCATCTGCTGTAGGGTATCCACATCGTCCACCTTTAATCTTTAATTGACTGCAGTTTTATTTGCCGAACCCTTTTCATTTTATGGAATCACAGAACGGTTTGGGTTGGAAGGGACCTTAAAGACCATCTAGTTCCAACCCCCTTGCCATGGGCAGGGGCACCTTCCGCTAGACCAGGTTGCCCAAAGCCCCATCCAACCTGGCCTTGAACACTTCTCTTAACTGATTGCGCTCTGACAGCTCCTTTTGAAACACCGAGCAGAAAAGACTAAGTGTTTTCATAGATTTCGAGGCCATCATGGTTCTGCAGCTCAGCATCCCGTGTGAGGCAGATCCCAGACATTTCCACAGTCTGCCTCAGTTTTGAGTTACTGAGTCTGCAGCTCAGTCACTTGTGGTTGAGCTAGAACATATCTTCTAGGAAGTTTTCCAATTTCAAAGACTTCAAGTGACAAAAATTATCCCACATCCCATGTGTAGTACCCAAATGCGAAATTGCTCTAGCAGCTAAATTATGTGCAACGTTAAAAATTTACACCTCATTTCTGACATAACTTTTTCAGTTTCAGTTTATAGACAGACGACCGTTTTATGCCTACATCTATCTTGTGATTAAAAGGACTTCTAGAATTGTGTATCGTCTCTGATTTATTCAATGGGCTCAAACGCAGACTGAAATAAGCGGCATAGAACTGCAAAAGGATTTTTCAAAAGGTAATCTGAGTGCTCACTGGACAGTTACGAAGGCAGTTAGCGAACATACACAGCTGTGGTTTTTTACATACATATGGGTTATACATTTTTATATATATATGCTACAGGTATGGAGAAGGGACTAGATGCCCAAGTGGGAATTTCTGTAGGAGATGTCCCATACCAACACAGCCAGTCCAGGGCATGACTAAATTACTAATTCTGTTTCCTTCCATCTTCTCGTGGGCATCTTGGAAATCGTTCTCAGGTCTCAGATGAGTAAGGTGAATACGTTAGGTGTCTCCTGTAAGCCCAGAGGGAAGAGCAGGGTAGCAGAACTACAGGCTGCGATGGTACAGGCAGTGAGGGAAATTACCAAACACCTCATGAAAAGTCTTTTTTTTTTTTTTTTCCAATTTTCCTCAGTAGCTTGGCAACATGTAATTCTCTAGTCTCCCGAACCCTGTCATCTAAATTATGTTAGGATTCAAACAGCTAGCAGACTGTAAACAGGAGAGATTAGTCATCCTCAGATCCCCAGCAATACCATTCTGGAGAGAGGGAGAGTGGTTCCTGCACGACCCCGCACTGTTTACGTTGGGGTAGCAGCAGGGAAGAAGATGGGAAAGTCAGCCATGAGTGGCACTTTAGAAAAAAATTGAAA
Organism: Ibidorhyncha struthersii; assembly: GCA_013398815.1. NCBI lineage: Eukaryota > Metazoa > Chordata > Aves > Charadriiformes > Charadriidae > Ibidorhyncha > Ibidorhyncha struthersii. Next base: position 1,565,706 of record VZSZ01006778.1, on the reverse strand, counting down.
ACATTTGTCAACACTGCGACCTACTACGTAATAGTTCATGAGCGGTGCTCAGCGCTGTCTCACAGATGCCCTTCAGTAGGATGAACTGGAGCATCACGGTCTAGTTAGCGGGAGACAGTCTGTTGCTCTATTTGAGCTGGATTCCCACTTCACCATGGTGACCAAGAGAGCTATATCTGATCTGCTATTCTGGCAAGGGCCTCCATCGTTTTTCTGTCTTCTCATCGCAAGCCTCCTCATCAGAGTTTTCCAAGAAACCTCAATCACTGTACCTGACAGAGCCGGACATCTTTCCAGCAAATGAACACAAGGACCCGATGCCGTCTTTGGGAAAAGACGATCTTCCCTTCTGGAAGGTTTCCAAAGGGCAGGTGACCCCAGCAAACCCCCTCGAGGACAGATAGCCTACCAGTAGCTGACCCAAGGTTGTGTTTTCTATTTGGGCATATTAACAGTAAAATAGAGTACGGTAGCGGGATGGGTAAAGGTGTGGCCTTTCAGTACTTAAAGGGGGCTTATAAGAAAGATGGGGACAAACATTTTAGCAGCGCCTGTTGTGATAGGACAAGGGGGAATGGCTTTAAACTAAAAGAGGGAAGATTTAGACTAGATATACGGAAGAAATTTTTTACCATGAGGGTGGCGAGACACTGGCCCAGGTTGCCCAGAGAGGTGGGAGATGCCCCGTCCCTGGAAACGTTCCAGGTCAGGTTGGACGGGGCTCTGAGCGACCTGATCTAGTGGCAGATGTCCCTGCTCATGGCAGGGGGGGTGGACTAGATGACCTTTAATGGTCCCTTCCAACTCAAACTATTCTATGAGTCTATGATTCTATGGTGCCATTTCATTACACATTTGAGCACCGACTTTACAAACAGATACCAGACCATTTTGAAGTCGCTGCCCCCAACATGGTGAGAGTAAGTTGGAGCAATGTTACCTTTAGCTAAGACAACCTGGCCTCGGAGGTGCCGTAAGAGTCATCCAAGCCCTGTGCTATTGTTCCTGCCGCTGTGTTTTGTCTGGGCAGCCCAAACTCTTATAAACAGGAAACCAGAGACTTCAGATGATTTCTCCGCTTGTATTTGAGATTGCTGCCTTTCTTACAAACAGAACTCATATATATAAATATTCAAAGGCAATTATACCATCGTGACTACTTAAGGAAATGCCTGGACTTACGTATAGTGTGTGTTTAGGCTACAGGTCTTGCTCCAGGAGCTACAGTTACCAATCTACTATTCAGTCCTTAAGCTGCTAGCAGTTACGTTTTTTTCCTGAAACTCTTCTCCCATAAATACCAAATAAAACTATAGTTTGTGCAATAGTCCCAGAGATATCGGGTGACCCAGACTGAATTTGTTTGCATGAGACATCTTTACGGCACTCTGGGGAAAAAACAGAGTTTCAAAACCAGAACATCTATCCTCAAACAAATCTGCTGAACCATGGAGCCTTACTTCCTGACTTCCAGGTATTTCTTTTGGACCAGATACAGCAACACTTGTACATCATTCTGAGTCACTCCTTGTGCATATGTGCACATCACATCCATTTTCTCCTGCACTGACAGGACATTGCCAAACAATTTAGTTTAGATAGAGCCGTCTCTTCGGCATAATTTTTCACACACACATTTTAGCACACTGAAAGCTGAATTCTGATTTACAACCTTTTCGGAATTTGTTTTTCACCGAGGTTTATGCCAAAGATGTTTTATTCATCTAAAACAAATGCCTGACATTTGTTTCATTAAGATATTAAACTTGCACTCCATCGGCTCTCACCGAAGACACCAGCCACGTAAAAGATTGCCAGGCCAGGCTCTGGCGCGGGTACGGCAAAGGGACTGGGAAAATGGCATGTGAGCTCATCTTTTGCAGCTCTGACTAGGCAAGCCCTGTTCACAGCCCTGATTCAGTGGCAATTAAATAAACCAGAAAAGCACCCAACTCCACCCTTTGCAGCTGGAGCTTTGTCTGAATGTGATAAGAGATCATTAATTTTCAATTTGACCTCAGCCTATAATGTTCAAGTGGCCTCTTTGTTCTCATAGCGATGTTACAAGCAAGGTCTGAGTCAAGGGAACTGGAAAGGAAATATTAAAACAGTCCTAAAAACCTCTTTAGTCTTGTGATCTCGCTCCTCCTAACTTAACTGCGCACACCTTATCCATCGGACCATGACGGCTCCACGACATGGATTTCCTCTTGGTTACTGCTTCTTTCCCAGAACAAACAACACTGGTCAACCAAGGTGACAAGTTGTGCCATGGTAATAGTGAATCTTGAAACACCGCAGCAAAAACATGTTGTGAACAAACTGGCGGGGCAAAGTTTATTTATATCAAATGTCTGCGTGTAACGTTTGTAACAATTTACAGGAAGAATAAAAGCTGAAATTCACTGATTAAAGTGTTCACTGTGAATAGCTCATACAGCTCTGAATTCAAAGACGTAGTTGAAGAAATTGTTATTACAATCCACTGCAAAAAGAGCTATTGTGAACCTATGGGCACATCAACAGCTGTCTATGGAAAATTATTATTATCATTATAGAATAGAAAATGTCCTATTTTTAACAGATAATCCCAGAATCTGGGCTGAATTAGAATGAAGGAGAGCCCATCTTTCACATCCTTTTTCATTCAGGCATTTGGCAAGCCGAGACTTTACAGAATGTAATTTAGGATGTTTAAATTGCTGTTTGTTACTGGTAGTTTCTCATTGTAACACCTCGAGCGCTTCAGCAGAGGCCCTAGGGCTTGGGTCCTTCTGTAAAGACACAACTACTTACTGCAGTTCTTAGGTGCTTTAGGCTGCTCAGTTTGGGTTCACAGGGTTGGAGGCAAGGGGTGTTTTAGGGTTATTTTAATATGTTTTCTCTGCTTTTAAGCAAATCCACTTTTCCATTGACTAACTCATGCTTTGTACTGAATCAAAACATTTAAATCTTAAGATTTCCCTCCCTCTGACAGAATTAACAGGACCGGATGGCACCAGAATTGGGACCACCACTCGTTAGAGACTTCATTTTCTCTTCTTCTCTGTGGATGCTCGGGAGGAAGAAATCCTGTTGGGGGATTGTCCCATCAAATATGAGGAAAAGGGATATGTAATACCTTGATTGTATTTTCAAAAACTTTCATGACAGCCTGAGACCTGCTCAGAAGCCCATGGAGCCGTATGTGTCTGTGGCAGGCAAAGGACACCCTGTGCTCTGCCAGAAACTTGCTGCAGCTCAACCTGCATCTCAGCCCGTCAGAAAGAAATCAAGAAAGAGGGTGGAGAGAAAAAAAATGACTTCACCACGCGCTGCTGATGCCCTGCCCTTTGTGGAGCAGAAGAAGACCCCGTTTGTTCTGGTTCCACTTCTCAGGGCACCTTCAGAAGGTACATGAGCTTCCAAAACATCTTTCTGCATAAGAGAAAAGAAAGGGATGTTGTAATAGAAGCACAAAGAGAGGTCCCCATGCGCAAAGTTAAGCCTTCCAACCTCCTGAAATGTAAATTTATGTTACCCTCTGTAGCACCACATTTCTATTGCATGTTGTCCTGGTTTGAGGACCTAAACCAGGGGAGGAATATGGAGACGCACACAGTCAGTCAAGTCAGGAAAGGCCTTGGATATTAAGGAAAGGAAAACCTGAAAAGCGGTGGCATGATGACTGCTTGCCAATATATATATATATGTGAGATTTCTGTTAACTAGCAAATTATAGGACTTTAATTTTTTTCTTTCCTGAATATACAGACTTTAGGTTTTATACGCCAAGTAACTGACCTCAAGGAATATTTTCCCTATAGACCTGAACTATTTTATGCAGGTTTAAGGGTATTGGTAAGCGAGGGGTGATGGCTAAACTAGTCAATAAGATGTTTGGTGACTTCCTACCAGAGTCAAGCGCAGAAACTAATTAAAGGAAGTTCGGGTTTTTTGATGCTGCGTATTAGACTTGCAGGTAAATGCAGCTTTTCTTGGGAAAAAAAATAAAATAAAATTGAGTGTGGGTTTGACTAAATTTCAGCTTGCTGAAGATATATATTCAGACAATCAGGGAAAACAAGTAATATTATCTAGGTTCGACCACATTATGTGACCTATGCAAACAGCCCAGGCAAATCAAGCAGAAACTAATACCTGATAACACTTTATAAATAGCCAGACGGGGAAACAAAAAATACCGTGAAATACTTTCACAGACAAATCATGATCTTGAGCAAATTTTCTGCTGGTTCGTGGGCAATGCTGAACCTTGAACCCAGCACCTATTTCAAGTATTTTTGCAGTTCTCAGCTTTGGTATTAATCTGCGGCAGAGCATCAGCGAGCTGGTCCCTCTGTGCTGGAGTGATTATCACTGAGCTGATGGATGTAACTGCAAATATTGTGAAGAGTTCTTCCAGATCTGCACTTTGTATTGCAGCTGTTAATATTTTTTTCATTGCTCTGTTTTCTTATACAAATTTTAGTTGCCTGAATGACATATTAATTAACCAAATTCAGAATTGGTTAATTCAACAACTGGCAGGCTTATATTTATCATTGTTCAGTAATACTACCCAAATGTCAGCTCTCAGTTTGAAAAATTCCTCTGAACTAGTAAACCAGAGAATAATAAAGATACTATAATTTTCTTTCACTAAAATAAACAGAGTATTTTCTTAGTTGATTGTTTACATGTCTTACTCCTGTCACTTCTTTCCTTTCATCCTTATTTTTCTTGTTTTCCTTTATTCACATTTCATCTCTTGAACTCCTTATCTCTCTAATCCCTTATCCTTTATGTTCTTGTTTTATCTCTCATTCCACCATTTTATTCCCTGTTTCCTAAGCCTATCTCCCTTCCCATGCTAGGCTCCCCAGGCTTTAAATGCCCTCTGAACCCTTTTTCCCTTTCCCCCAGTTCTCTACCTTTCTCTTCTCTTTCATTTTTCCTTACAGCAATCTCCGCAGAACAATACTAGAAGTCGAGCTGGCAAGCTGACAAAAAAGAACAGTTGGAAAGAAAAGTTTACTCAAAGACAGGCACATTTCTTTTTTATTTTTTTTTTTTTAAGAAGAAATATCTATAGGAAGGTGTTGCCAAATCATCTGCTTTTTCAGATGTGAAACTTTTAGCAAGGCTTTCTGCAGCGCTGATGTGAGGGAAGGAGCAGGAAACACTATCAGGTTGCCAGATGACTTGAGGACGGTGAGGTGGGATTCTTAAGTGCACGTGATAGCAGTAATTCAGGATATTATTCCTCATGTAAAAATAGCTATGCAAAATTAACACAAAGGCTTTGGTATAAAAAGATAAAAGCCAGGAAACTCAGAGGCTGTGCAGCTCTTTTTATCTCGTTTGATTTTGGTTAGGGGATTGCAGGGAAACGGCAGAAGAGATAGAGTGTTTACATTAAGGCATCTGGTCCAAGGTGTAGTCACAACAAAAGGTTATTGTATTGCTGCTTGTCACACGGGTGGGAAGAGGACCTGAGTGAAAAGGAGATGATCTTAGCCTGGGGACACACGGACAGAGATGGGAAACATGAAAGGCAAACCTGGAGCGAGTCACGCGGCGGCAGTCACCTACAAATGAGCAGGCTGGATGTTGGACGGCGGGTCTATGAACAAGAGAAAATTTAAACTGTGATTTGCACAGGAGTACATTTGTTACTGGAGGGCAGAGTAAATCACTTCAAGCTTTGCATTATATAGTCTCATTTTTTTAAACTCTTAAGGAAACGTTCTTTCCCTGTTCAACCGGCTGAAGTCGGAGCAGCGTCAGTTGGCAAATATCTATTAGATTGCATTGATTTATACTGGATTTGAATTTCGCTCCTGGAAATAAAACGGTGATGTGAAGAGAGCTGTAGAAGGGATTTCTATTCCCATCCCCACTATCTGAGACGATGACCCTGAGCCTTGACTTGCATTCCTAATAGGATAGACCTTCTTTTGTAAGAATTCTTTAGCACCTGTAGGTTACGCGTTCAATTAGTATCTATATCCTGAACTGAGCCGAGTTGCACAAGCTTTGAAAAAAGTAACAACCAAATGGCTAATTAGGTCAAATTTGGGGCGTATCAAACTTGACAGTGTCTGGCTTACATCACCGTGGATTTACATAATGGAACTTAACGGTGCTGAAGTCTGTTGTGTCAACTCTGATGACTCTATGGAAGGCTTTTTCCATAATTTTCTTTAAAACATAAAATATTCACTCAGAAGAATATCTTCTCGGTAAGTTTTCCGTCCGTCATGTATAGCGCAGGGCCTATCACCGCCCATTACCTGGGCTACTAACACAGTAGTATTTCCATCAGTTATCTTATTTTTCAGAACTCGGTATTCAACATCAGCAACCAATTGTTTAACAAATTTCCTCTTTAAAACCAAAGCTATTTTTCAGCTAAACCAGAACTGTTTTTTCAACTGCAAAAGCCTGGGAGAGATGGCAAAAGCCATGAGGACTCAAGGTAAAGGCCTCTGTCTTTTCTAGAGATACTACTTATCAGGGAGCAATAAAAAAAACAACACCCAAACCCAAACAAATCAACAAAATCTTAAGTTAATAAAGTTTTATATTCTTACTGTGGCTTCCTCTGTCTTCTAGCAGCCCATCCTGTACATCAAAGGTCACAAAGAACACAATGAGTCACTATCAAAACCCGAAGAATGCTCCGTGAACAATTACTATACATAAATTGCAGCCTGGTATTTTGTTTCTGTGCCAACTCACAGTAATACAGCCCATTTCCTCTTCATTTTTTTCCCTGCAGCTTTTGTCCCTAATAGCAAACAGCTTTGTTAATCTGCTCACNTATACCTTTGCCTTTTTGAGTAGCGGGCAGCAGTGGTACAAATTCTTTCACTACAGCTCTGTAGGCTCAGTTTCTTTGGTGTCAGAGTCCACAACAACTCTATAACGCTGCCAGGCTTTGTAGCCAAAAACATCATTAGGAATACTGAAAGGGCCCCCTCTGAAACCCAGAATCAAAGTGCCCCCCAGAGAGAAATCAGCCGTACATTAGCTCACGCCTAGCAGAGCGACTCAGCACTGTGCAGCTGGGAAACCTGTGCGGTTACCTCAATATGTGCCATTGCTGGGAGGACTGGCCTCAGGATCCATTCGCCCAGTTCAGAGGCAAACACGGTACCTTACACACTGGGATGAAATAGGCCTTGTGTTCAGAGTCGAAAGCATCTTACGATTGTCAGCCGCGGCATTGCATTTCATACTGCAGTCCCCAGTTTTCCCACTTTTTGGCAATACCTTGTGGCAGTGACTGTGGCAGTGACCGCAATCCCCTGAAAGAGAAGCAGAGATGTTCATTCGCTTGTAGAGTTTAAAAGCTGAGAAATAAAAAAAAAATCTTTAAAAATTTTGCTGAAAAAAATATTGTGAAGACAAATAATTGTTTTTCAGAAGGTAAGATTTGTGTCTGTGCGCATGTGCGCGTGTGCGATTAAGTAACAAATCCAAACCTGGATTTATGTTGTCGCTGTGTTATCACCTATGCACTCAAATTCTGCACACTGGTCAGATTGTAAGCAGACTGGTAGTTAATATTTATTGTCTTTAACGAGCAATAATATGGACTAGAAAGTTGTGATGACAAGTAGCAACAACTGGCATTCTCTCAACAATTCCACAATAAGAAAAGAGGGAAGTAAGATAGTATCAGCCAGCTTCCTTCTGAAGAGGTTTGGTTAAATCAGAATTCTTCGTTTCAGAAAATTACAAAGCAAAAGTACTTCAGACTACTATTCTACCTAGCACGGGAGGAAGATAGTAGATATTTTTAATGTTCCTAAAATAATCACATCCTATTGTACCCAGCTCTAGTAAAAGGTGTATTGAATTAAAACACTGCTTTTTTTTTTTTTTTTGCCTCCTGCATTGTCAGAACCGTTCAAAGACTCTTGCCTTCAGTTCGTGATAACAGAAGTAACCAAACATGTTTGAACGATGTATGCTACGGCTCATCTGGTCATATGCTGAAACACAGGACTTGCTGTCAGGTCCAGGTCTTTGATTAGTCTTCAATTAACATTCACATCAACCACTGACATGAAGGGGACTCCGAGAAGGGACAGTAGCTGTCCTTATAATACACTTCACAAGTTTGGAGCCTAGATTTTGGTTCTTTATTATTAGCCTTATGTGTAAACTTGCATGCATCTACCTATGCAGTTCCTAGTTTTCAATCTGTAAAAAGGGGAGGGTGGCACTTATGTATCTTTGGGGATTAAGATTTAATCCTGGAGGGGCTCCGGGCCAGCAGTGTTTTATACTCATAAAAAGCACCACTACAGCAATTGTGAATAGGCGTAAGTACCGACAGGTCCTCGCAAGACCGGGATGTATTTTTTAAATGCTATTCTGGAGGAATAATATTATCACGTAAATCTCATACCATATTAATTATTAATAAAAATGAAGTGTATTTAGCATCCGTGAGTGAAAGCTGCTATAGAAGGCTAATTCATAAATCTTTTTAGAGCCAAATTTCAACAATGCATTTGTAGTTGTTGTACCCTCTCGGTTGATTAATTCTGCAAACTTGCATATACACATTTAATCTCCATTTTGCATACGCTTAAACCTATCTGCAAATTACAAGTTGCATAAGCACTGTCGAATTTGCATACATCCAAACAGAAGACTCACTTCTGCTGAAGGACTTTTAGAAATGTGACCTCTTCTAAGTTATACCTGTAAAATATAGAGAACTCGCTGTCATTTATGACGTAGGGCAAAAGTGGTGATGAAAGTGCTTGCTTGTGATTGAGACAACAATACATTCTTCGTTCCTTCCATGCAAAGAAAATATTTCTGCTTTTTTTTTTTTTTTCCTTCTTCTCTCACACTAACTGAATGTGGGTGGGAAACAGTAGAAACAGAAAGGGTCATGTTTGCCCCTCAAAATTTGAAGACGGTGTTTTTTTCCTTTGCCACAGATGCTCCGTGCTCATCAGTTGCCGTGTACTTCTGAGAGAGAAAAGAGAGAGAGAAATTGCCAATAACATTGGTAACCTTAAGTGTAGGCATGCATAAAAATTTGCTGAAAATTGGGTTGTGGTACATGTTCTTATTTTAGATTTGCCCTTGTTAACGTCTTTTTAATAAACAGGTGCATACACTTCCCCAAGCTGTCACTGTTGTTTACTCAGTCTGCGCACTTTGTAAATCTACTAATGGAATAGACCCAATCATTTTAAGGATCTGTGCTTTAATAAGTTAGAGTCTCAAAGTTTTCAGGGAAATACTTTCTGGTAATATAATTCTGCTGGATACAAGGTTCACAAGGTTTGCTTTTAAAGACAAAAAAAAAATGTAACACTATTTCACTTCTAAGTTCAGCACAAGGTAATAGGGAGTTTCATACACGCTTGACATTAAGATCAACAAAAAAGTGCGATGGATAGAGGGAAAGGGAAATGAAAAGGTGTTAGAAAGGTGGAAAAGGCTTTTCTAGTGGTTTGAAACCACGAGGATGTTCCCCACTGAGCGCCAGATCACTGCAGTGTAGACTCAGGCTTACTTTCACTACCTCCGCATCAGCCCCCCCCTGAAAGTTTCACTCCTTTCTCCATCTCTTGACCCGCAGCAGAAGAGGCCGTCACGAGACAGGGGAGACACTATTTTTGATTCCTACCAAGCGGCGAAAGATTTTCAACCAAAATATCTCATTTCCCTGGCAAATGCTTGACCCGTTAGACTGCAATGCAAACCGTAGCCTCGCTCACTCAGAGAATGAGCAGCTACAAAAAGTGTCCTTGGAAAAGGATCTTACGTGGTGAATGTCGAAGGGATGGAGGAACTTCCTCTCCATGACTGCTGCCATTGCAACCGCAGTCTCACAGGTCATTTAAAGAGTCACCCCAACTATTTGACGTTGCGACTCCCTCAAGACTGCTCAGGCAGACACAGTTGGTTTGATGCAATGAATAGGTTAACTTAATTTGAGGTAGGTATTTCATGTCTGCAAAGAGCATAAACTCTCTCCAGGCATTCCCTAGAAGGTATAAATAAATATCTAACTTTCATTCTGGATCCCGTTAAGGGGACCAAACATTTACTGCTGCAGTGCAGGTCTCAACTTCAGTGGGTCCATCCCATGGTTCTTTGAGACTAACAGCTCTAGAGAAACTAATAGTTACAGTCAATGTATTAGAGAGATTAATACATTAATAATTACTTTGCTATTGAGATAGGTAAATAAATTAAAGGCATATAATTAACTGTAGTTTCATCTCACGAGCTTTTAGATTGCATCGCTGGAGATCAGTATTGTCCGATTGTAGATGGCAAACAGTAATTGCTGAAATTTCTTCTAAGTAATACCATGGGAAGAATTTTTGCATTTAATTCCTCACTGAAGGTGTCAGTTCGATAGCCCTGGAGAACGTAATCTGTAATATTTCTCTCCAGAGAAGTTAGGGGAATGAAAGTAGCAAAATACACTTTCCCTGTCTCATTGAAGTTATCGCTGTTCTTCAGGGTTGGATAGGTAACTCTGCACTTCCATGTCTCACCTCGCCATAGATACCACAAGTAGTAGCAATGGAGAAATTTCTACAAGGAAAACACTTTTGTTAGTTATTTGAGTGAAAAATCTGCAAATGTTAAAACAAAAGCTACGTATGTTGCTATCATAAGAGGAAAATTTCTAGCTATCACCAACTTGGTTTGCACTCAAGTCTATGACCTACACATGAGAAGTCAAATAACCTCATAGATACACCCAAAGCCCTCCAGCTCTTAACGGGCTGTTTTAACCTATAGCTTCATACAACTCGATGTGGTTATGAGTTGCACGCTGCCTCATCAGGTGAAGAACCCTTGAGCAGACTCTGTGCTGGTCTGAACCATGGTGCTCCACAAGGAACCATGCTCACGGTGCAGACTTCACTGCTAGCATTATTCTTTCTGGGGGGAAAAAAAGCCCCCCCCCCCAAAAAAAAAGCCCCAACCTTTACAGCAGCAAGACTGGGTGCAGGACAGATAATTTGCCATGAAAAAAGTTAGAGGGGCTCATTAGAGCCAAAGTTATTAGGCCAAGCAAACAGTTAATCCCTGTCACACAGAGGCAACAGAGTTGCCAGCCTTGAACTCTAAATTAAAGGCACTCTCTGAGCACCAGAGAAGTGACTCTTTTTTGCAGCTTCCTCAGTACCATCCGTCTACCATAATGCTGTGGTCTTTTTCTTTCTTTAAATTCTGGGCTCCAACTAATTACTGGCAGGAAGTGCCTATTTTTATGCCATTAGTATGCAAATGAGTGAGTAGTAGAAAAATATTCTAAAGGAACTGTTACAATATCTGTCCACAGATTACTGGCCAATTAGAACATGGGATTAGGGCTGCAGGACCCCAAAAGAGTATGGCCAAAGTCTTTCTGCTTGGGTGCCTCAAGTGTAATTTCAATGGGAACTGTATATACACGGTCCTTTTCCTCAAAAAAAGGAAAAAAAAAGTTCAAGCCTAAATTGCCTGCTTACAAATGAGCACTTCTACGCTTGAAAAATGAATGCCTTCACTTCCTCGCCTCAATTTTTCTATCCATAAATTGGGGATAAAACATCCTGTTTGTCTGCGTTCCAGCACACGCCAGGGGCAAATTATTCAGCCGGACTGAAGGTCTCCTCATCTCTCACCCTGTCTGACTATGTCTGAAAGACAAAATCTTACATTTATAAAACTACTTATAACACGATCGATGAATGTTAAAAGATTTTCAGGTCTTACCACTTCTGCCTAGGTAAAAACATAACAGGGAGAACCGTCTGCCTTGTGACATTTTGGCATTTCCACAACTTGCCAGTATCGGGAATTCAGAGGCGCAGGAGGGTGGAAAACTATTGGAAAACAACTTTACTAAGCTTTTTGAACCCAGAAAATTGCGAGACAAAATGCTGCATTATGCTAAGGGTATTTCTCATGCAAATCAGCCTCCTTGTCACTCTTTCATAATAACCGATTAGCCAGAGTAGGAAAAAATACATAATTCCTCAAGTTACTGGTCTTGACGCTTCTCACAGCAGTACCCTTTGGAAATTTTGCTTTATCACTCCATTAGATCTTACTCATTTTGACTTCCTATTAAAAAAAAAAAATAATAAAAAAAGCAAACCCAAAACAGTTTACTTGCAGATACCAAAGATACCACCACCCTAAACTGAGTCAGCGGGACAACCGCTCCTCTGCCAAGTTTTGCCGGAGGTTTGTTATTCCCTGTGGCCGATGCAGAAGGTTCACAAACACCTGCCGGGCCTCTCCCAGGGGTGACACCACCTGAAAAGGCTTAATTTCTGAGGGAAAAATCCCACACGCCTCCCACTCACACGTAACTAATACCAGCCCTGATTGTCTCTCTTCTCATCTGCTTCCCTCAGAAGAAATAAATAATAATAATAAAAAAAAATCTTTGCGTTTT
>VZSZ01006778.1:1519966-1552502 GCA_013398815.1 Ibidorhyncha struthersii | reverse complement strand
CCTTCCCCCGGTCTCCTCCCGGGCAGCCCCCGGGGATGAGGGGCTGCAGGGCCCGGGGAGGGCAGCGAGGCCTGGCCGGGCCCGGGCTCTCCTCAGGCCTCAGTCAGCCCCCTCCGGCCCGCTCCCGAGGCCCTGAGCGTTTAAAATGCGTGTGTTGGAGGGGTTTATTTTCTAAATACATACTTTATTTTTATTTTAAATACAAGCCGCGTGGGGAGGGGACCGCTTCTTGTTAGAAGTTAGGAAGTGAGCTGCAAAATTTTGAACCCAGTTTCGTTCCAAGTGTCACTGTAGCGCGATTAATATGTTTATGTGCATAAACAGTTCTGCTGGTAAAACTCAGGAAAAATTGTAGCCTTTGCTGTGGCATGCTTTATCAACAAGGAAAACAACAGCGTAAAAAAACCCCTTCGGTTTTGCAAAATGTGTAGATTTTTGGATTTTGTTTTTATTAAGCTTAAAAGTGCCACCTGACAGAAGACTTCAGAGCCGAGGAGCTGCTTAAATGCACTTTGCAAACGAATCCCAACTTTCGGGAAGCGTGTCTGGGATGAATGAGACTTGGCAGGTCTGCACAGGTCTTTTAACACATGGCTGTGTGATGATTGGAGTGGCAGACTGGAGGGAAGAAAGCATTTGAGGTGCAAATGCACACGCTCTTCTTAAGAAGCTGGGGAAAGAGTTTGAAGCTTACTTTATGGTAGGATTTCCTGGTTGGCGAGAAGCAGGTGCGCGTTACCATCATTCAGAGTTTAGCCCAATAGTCAGGTAAAGATGAGGAGCAGATTTTAGTGTGGCTTATAATGATGGTTTGGCATAATTAAATGGAGCTATTTTATTGGACTCTATTAACCTGGTTAACCTTAAATCTTAACCATGACAGAGTTTTCGTGTAAAGAGCCTCCATACAAAGTACAATATTGAATTTTAATTGGAGCTTTCAAGACCTAGCGTAGAGTTTATTCTTGTTGCTTCATCTTTTTTTTTTCTTTTTTTTTTTTTTTTACTTCTTGGAAGTCCAGGCATCGTAAAATACATTGGAAGAATACCTTCTGATGTGTTTAAATGCTATGAATCCAGATTGCAGAAATCAATTAAGAGCAGGATTTTTTAATACAGTGCTAGTTTTTTTTTTTATTTACACACCTACTGCATATAAAAAGGTGAGGATAATTCTCAGTAGTGCAGTGCCTTGGTCTTCACAAACTTTCGCAATATTTTCCCAGGCTAATTATTAGCTGGACAGTCAACAGCAGTGGTAAAACCCCAGAAGCAAACCCACTGTACAGCTCAAGGTGTTGGTGCTTCACAAATATGATACAAAATCCCTCCCTCCACTAATGAATGTGCAATTTGAATTCTCTTGCGGTAGTATTGTTATGACTATGGTCAGTTACTGCCCTTGGAGTAGTGCAGTAAGGCCCTGTGAAGGCAAGAATGGCATGTAGTGGATTGGTCTTGTCCCACAGAGTTTGGCCGGAGTGAGGGAAGGCGTTTGGCACATGGGTCACTAATATGATACCAGCAAACACTTCCTGAATTTCAGTCTTTTGGGATTTGCCACGAGTTAAACACCTGTTAATTAGCACTTGTGGATACCTCTGTTGGGATAGGATCAGTAGTACCATGTGCGACTGGTACTCTTGTGAAAATCGTGCTCGTAGCTTGCAAAGTGCCTGCGTTACAGCTGAAACGTGTCACATTTGCTGCTAAGTCACTTAGACTCTAATGTAAAAGTTATACAACTTCCTTAATGTTGTTTTAAAGCTAAAATATAGACATATTTTAAAGACCTGATTGGCTGGAGGCCCATTTTAGAGTGGCCGGTAAAAGTAATAAACTATCCTCAAACATTTCTGCTCAATAAAATTTGAGAATATGAAAACAAAAAGTTCCTGGTTTAGCTTTTTATAAATGTTTTCTACACCCTACGACTGCAGCGTTTGACGTTGCCCATAGCTCAAAGAAGAGCCACATGCCTTGAGTACTTTAGGCCTCTGACCCAGTCGACGCCATGGACTTCTGTTATTTTCTGTTTTGATCGTAGCACTGAAGGTTTATGGCCCCTGACCAGTATCCTGCCCTGGTGAAAATTTCTAAAATATCTAGGTAGATGTTTTTATCACCAAAACAGCACTTTACCAGTGTACTTTTTGTTCACTCGGGGCTCCTGGAATAAACTGGGCAAACACTGAATGGCTGCTGTAAGCTGTGATCACACCAAGTGCTTCCTGATGTAGAGAAGGCCCGTAGTTTTAGAAGCATTTGCTGTATTTAAATTCCTTACTGTTTGTGTGGCCAGCTGAAATATAACTTAGAAAAAAGAAATACAGTTGTTGTGGTTTAGGCCACTCTGAGCAAGCTGGAATTCAAACTATTCAGGCAATCTATCACAGCTCTGGTCGAGCACTGCTTGTGTCCCACGTTGGGCGCCAATTAATCTGTCGTGGTTTAGGCCAAATCGGCCACTGGGGACGTGGGGGACCCCAGATGGGACCGACAGATGCTCCCCTCTACCCCTCTTCAAAGAGAGAGGCAGAGGAGGGAAAGAGAGACATGAGTTTAGAAGGAACTAAACTACTTTAATGAAATATTATTAATAAGATAAAAAGGAAATAATGAAATATATACAAAACCATATCAAGCTCGCAGGATGGCAGTCATGACACCGGCTGGCACTGGGGCAGTCCCAGGCTGGACTCGGTGACAGACGGGAACTGGATTCCGGGTCTGCATTCAGGATCGGGATCAAAGGCAGACGAACAGACAAGAGTCCTCCTCAGATGTTGGCTGTTGAAGAAAAAGAGTGCTGACCCTTTGATCCCTCAGCTTTTATCCTGAGCATGAGGCAGATGGGATGGAATACCCTGTTGCTCAGTTTTGGGTCACCTGTCCTGTCCACTGCTCCCCGCAAGTGGGACCCGTCTGTGCGTTTCTGCTTCTGACCCTCCAACGGGGCAAACAACAAAGTTGGTTGGCCTTGGGTGTTAGAGCAATAAGTATAAGCAAGAGCCTCTCCACATACCATGCCTGGGCATCAGCTATAAACATTGGTCTTAGCACTCTGAGAGACCGAACGTTGTCTGCACTATATGCTGTTAATTTCAGTAGTTAGAAAAGGCCCAGCTAAGAAGCAAAGTTACTGAACAAAATTTGGTCCTGTTTTATCTCAAACCAGGACAACAATTACATACTGCATCGTTTGGCTTCACAGGATCAGAATGCATTTATGCAATACAGTCCTATATTGTTCAGATTGGGAGAGCCATGGAGATAAGACCTATCTCCTGCTGCAGTTGATAAGCAATTATTTAATGTAGAATATTCTCTCCTATTTGCTCTTTCAGTTGCAAAGAGGAAGACTTGTCCAAAGACTTGCAATCTTACCTGGTTAAATAATTCAGTTAAAGAACTGCTTCTTCTGTATAAATTGGATGCTAAACTGTGTGCTCAGAAGAAACATATGTAACATATATGTTCCTTTGTGAACAGAATTGTGTTCTGTTGTAAGGAAATACACTGAGAATATATTTTAAAGTTAGATTTTTGGTGAAGTTGGTATAAATAATGGGATCTTAATGTTGACTGTTGTATGTGAGTGTACTACTGATTATGAGACACAAGCCATTATGCAGTGAGAGTAGTAAGAAATTATTTGCAAACTTGAAAAGAATATCTCGTTTGTCTGGGACTGGTTGTATTGCTAATATTGCTAATTTAAAAAAAAAATCCAAAAATGGAGAACAAACTTTAAATGTGTATGTGCAAGGTTCGTAGGAACACATGCAGCAGGCATTTTAGAAATATGTTAGCTACCATGTTTTTTTTTTTTCCATTTGCATGTGAGAAACGTTCTCTACCAAGTTTGTAAAGCAGGAAAATCGTCTTAATCTTTGGTGGCAGAATTGTTAAAGAGGGGCTCCAGAGAGCCTGCCATCCCCTGCCCCCCGGCCATCAGTAAGTGGTGCAGTTAGCAGTGGCGAAGCAGTGCCATGGTGCTGTAAGGACACATACCCCAGTGTGAATTTCACTTCTGAATAGATATATATCAAAGTATGTCTTAAATGTACACCTTAGCTAGCCATATTGCTGCACATCAGATGTGAAAGTAAAAATAAATGTGTGAAGCACCAGACAGAGAGTATGAAATCTAAATCTGAAAACCATGTCTCCAAACAGCCTATTATCCAAAATCCTGGACCCCATATATATGTATATATGGGAACATATATATATCTTTTATTTTTGAGCCACAGTATTTCCTGTAGGCAAGAAATCAAAGATCTTTTCAAGTTACAAATGACAATAAGTAGGGAAGCCAATATTTCAGATTGCTGGTATTTTGAGTATGAGTGGCTCTTTGATGTCCAACTGAGAACTGGAGGAATGTCTAAAATTAACAATGAAATATGTAAGTTAACGATGAAATGCAGAATGTGGAAGAAAGCAGGCAAGGCCAGGCACTAAGTGTGGTTTGTTTTCTTTCCCCTGAATAATTATTTGTTAGGGTTAAGACACAGAAAGAACACAAGTAGTTGAGGCACATAAATCCCAAAGTAAGTTAGTGCTGTATAAGCAACTTTGATTTAGCTATTTGCATGTGTGTAGGCTTACCTATAATCAAACATATGTGCAAAATTTGATACATATGTGATTAGCGGGAGTTTTCTCATTGGCACTTCAGAAGTAACTGGATTTAATGTCATCCTCATACCTTAATTTTACTGAATTGTTATAAAAAATTGTTAAAAAAAATTGTGTTAGGTGGAAAAGAAAAATAGGAATTTACTGAGTTTTGCATCCGAAAACATCTTTACGTATTGTGTCTATACAATGGTGTGACCAGTGTGGCTTTACATGCTGTTTTCCAGTTTTGTTCCAAGATTATTTATGAGCAGTCAGATGCCTTGTTTGTGCAACAGGTTGTCTGTTAATGATGCTCAATGGTACAAGTATGATATCGCCATAAATATTGTGAGAATGTTTTCTTCATAGAGGTACAACAATGGTCCTTAAAAAGGTTACTTTGGCCTTGCCTCTGGCAACAGAAAATTTTTGGTGATTGTGGTCTTGATGAATAAAATACTGTCCAGAGTGCTGGATTTCTTTCACAGTCATTATTAGGAGCTGTCATTGAGGAAAAAACCACACACACCCCTTAAGTTCACACCTAAGTAGTTGGATTCAGATTTAATATGACATAGTCTTTTATTCCCTCTCTGGGATGGAAGACGTACCGAATTGATGTTCCATGGTGGGCATTACTCACCCTGGCAGAACTCGGTGGTCAGGTGTGTTGGAATGAAGAAGACCTTGCTGTTGCCGTTCGGTGTTTTTCTCAGTCTGAAAAGACAAAGAGAAGTTTCTCCTTCAGAGAACTGAGATTTTTGGTTCATCCTAAAGTCTAATAGAACATACGTAATAGAAACAGAACTGTTGTAAAGCCTTTATATAGAAGAACGTCCAGAATATCACAAAGCTTTCTGTGTACGTGCAGGAGTAAATGTGTGGAAATGCTGCAAACTCAGAATGGAGTGATTAGCTACAGCAATGATGGTATATGACTGTAGTGGCAGAATATTTGGGAGAAAGAACAGTGAAGATAGGACTAACTCTTAGAAAAATATCCTCTTNGGGAAGGCCTCAGAGTGGAACATTAATGACATTATTTTGGATTCTTTGACAATGTAGATCTTGATTTAGTTTTCATAGTGGTTTATTTATGGAGTGAGACCTTTGTAAATAAAATGGGAATAAAGTCCATGTTGCATTGTGAAAATAAGGTATTTTTAATAAATATTTTGCCTGCTGCATATAATTAAACAAGTCCTTTCTCAGAAGCACCATAATTTCCATCATTTAAATATTAAAATCTTTTAATCGAAGTACAGATCCTCTTTTCATCTGATGCTCAGCATCATATTTCATAAATCGCTTTCTGCTTTGATGTTTACTTTACGTACAAATATTCTAGAAAACAAAAATTCAAGAAGTAGTTGGACATACCGTGTCGTTTATACTCTGGTTGTTTTCAGGGTTTACACAGGGAATGTGGTGTAGCATGACTTTGCAGAATAAATAATCCAGCAGTGTTCTGTGAAATTCTGTGTTTTGTGATTTCCCAGTTAAAAGTGTTGCCATTCACCTTGTCTACCTATTGGATTACAGTTTAATGCAGTAAATTTCTGGGTATAACTTCGTGTGCAGTTTGAGATAAATTCAAGTTCTCCAAATAAACAGTAACATCTTCTTGTTGGATTTAGAGAATAATTTAATGTCCTGATCTTGCTTTAAGAAAACTTTAACAAGAAATATAGGCTTTTGTTATCATTAAGTCAATTTTCTTTTTTGTTGTGATTTAAATGTAGAGGCGGGATTTATGGAAATGACTGTACGGTGGTGCTGGCCTAATTAGTCGTTATTTCTGGCAAGGCATAAAAAATTAGTTGTTTTTGTGCCTAAAACTAATAGTGTGCTTTGTATTTAATCTGTCGGTCTTTTGTAGAACAAATGGTTGTGCTAATAAGTGCAAAATACACACATTTAAAGTTCTTATAATATTATTTGGCATGCTGTTCTGGGGAGTCATTTAGATTTTTTTGTTGATAGTTAAATTTACTATCATAGGCCATCTCTCCCTGGAAAAATGTATACTTATATAAAAGTACTGTTATATATATGCACACTGTTTTTTTTTAAAGGAATATATAGTAGTATAGGAGACTAGTAGAATAGTAGTAGCTGAGCTGGAATGCGCAGTAGCAATTTTGGAATTGAATATGGCTTTTCTACTAGTGCCTATTCAAGGATTAAATACAAAACACCACAGTGCTTCATAAAAGTACTAATACCTATTACAAGTTTTTGCAAAGAGTTTTAGGATTATCCGTGTGATGTGTTCGCCGTCGGGCTGAGTGATGTCACTTACAGGGTTCTTTTGTTGTCCTTATTGAGATGAATTGCCAGTAATTGGTATTTCACCCAGAAGCGACCCAGGTGACTTACGGAATTCCACCACCTTCAGCATCCCCGTGCATGTGGAATGTCTTTCCTAATCAGGCTTAGGAGTGGGGGGCATTCAGCACAGTAATGATTGAAAACCTGCCTTTTTTTTTAAAAAAAAAAATATCAGCAGGGGCATGTGATATGAATGCTCCTCCGTGCCTTTGCCCTCTTATTGTCAGACCACAGTTTATGCCGCTCTTCGACATCCTTAATGACCACAGGACATTGCTAAAGCAGAAAGCTACTTTGCGTGTTCCTCTTTATGAATCTGTTTCATGATTAAACTTTTAAAAGTCACAACCCCCAACATGCAACTGCAGTTTCATGGTAGCCGTGACATTATTTTACTATTCATGCTGTGAATTTCATTCTATAGTAAAATGAATATTATATTGGCCTTTTTAAGTTGGTTGTCAGTGGAGAATAGGGAAGCTACACTTAGAGCATCTGTATGCAATCTTGGCGACAAGTAGGACCCTCTGGAAAGCTGTTACTGTTGGGGCAGAACTAATCATTCCATGTGAAATTATATAAGGAGAATTAGCTCTGACTCTACCTCATTTCCTTTCATACTGCTGTGAAAATAAGCTGAGAAACGTCAAACCGTCCCTCCTTGTTTCTCTAAGCGCTTTATTAAATATTCCTTTTTATTAGGGCTTATTTATTGTAGGTGCTAGAAACAAAAATAACTACCTGTATTTCTGGGTACTAATGGGATGTGCGTCCTTGCCCAATTTGGCAGTTTTGATTTCCTTCTCGGGACTGGATTCCCGGGATCGGTTGCCGTTGCCTTCTCTGTACTTTGACTTTATTTCCCCGGTGGATCATTCAGAGTACTTCATATTTAAGGTAGCATGCTTGATGTGATAGAAAATTGTCAGTCACAGACTGCCTTGGCTATTTAGAAAAAAAGAGATATCAAAAGCCTGCTTGGAGCTCTAAGGAGCAGTCAAGTCACCTGCTGATTTGCCTGGCAGGAGCCTAAACTCGTACAGCCTTTAGATTTAGAAAAGAAAACAGATCCCTGGAGGTCATCCACTTCACGCTAAGGCCCTGTACGGTATGCGGGAGCATATAGTGTTCATCGTAAAGCCAGATAGATATGTATAGATGGTTTCTGACATCTTACCAGGTCTTAAAAACAATCAGTGAAGATTTGTGTAACCCCTCCATAACCTAGTCTGTTGTTTAACCGTCCCTAGAGGTAGCATATTTCTTCGAATACTACTATAATTTTTTTTCCTAACCTGTTAAGCTTCTTGTTTTTTTTGTTTTGTTTTTCGTTTTTTTTTTTTCTGCTGCGGATATTGCAGTAGTGGGACGTGAGTATCATTTTTGTAACTGCTGTTAACCTATTTTGAAGCCTGTGCCCTCTTTCTTTACTCATCTTTTTTCTGTACTTGGCAAGCCTGTTTCCCTTTAGCTTTCCTTGATTGCTTAGGTTTTCTTCTGAGCTTTTCTAGGTTTCCTACATCTGTTTATCCAGACTTGAACATAATGTACAAACTTATTCAGTCAGTATCAGTGATGAATAGAATAAATCTTACCATCTTTTGCATGCGATGCTCCTGTTAATACGAATTTGAATGAATTTTTCACTTTTTGCATTCAGTTCAGTGTTAAAGCCCCTGCTTCAGTTCTGCTGTTAATCACTTAGTCCTACTTTTTTCAATTCTAACTCTGCTTCCCAGAGTGCTTGCAGCCCTTCCCAGGTAACTACAAAATTTTGCAAGTATATTGCTCATTATCCAAGTAATAAATGAAGACATTAAATAAGCCAGCACTGAAAAAGCTGTCTGCGTTACAATGTGAGAGCTAAGAGGAAGAAGCTTATTGTAGTCGGAGTCCTGCATAGCTGTACCTTGGTGCAGACCCGACCTTTGGGGACGGAGTCACAGAATAGCTGGGTTGTGCTCTGGCCCCTTCGTCCTCTTTGGGACTGTTTGCTGGCCTTGCTTGGGTATGTCTGTGGCTGTCTTGTACTGGGGAGCCTGGAGCTGGACGAAATAAGTCAAATATTTGTAGCTATAGGTGTTTAGGGAGGGAATCTTGAGTGAGATAAAAGAAAAGAAAACTTGGAGAATGTTTACATGGGTCTACACACCTGGGTTGGTGATGGTGCAGATCCTCAGAGCGGTCTGTAAAAATCGCGTGTAATTAACTGGATAAATATACATATGCATGCTTCTGTCTCTGAGTAACTTGAGAGGCATCCATACACAAATGGTCATTCTTATGGCTGCTAGATCAACACTGTAAAAAAAAAAGTCTTTGATCAAACAGATCTCGTTATTTGAAGTAAGTGTTATTTTGTGAATCGTGTAGACAAGGGAGGGGGGGAAGAAAGGGTATCTCTACTTCAAAACCTTTTCTTTCATGCTATTTTCTTGCAACGTAATCTGCAGGTGTTTAGTGTTAGTGTTTTAGTATACCTGATGCGATCAGAAACACTTTATCTTATCCTCTGCACTGACGTTTCCAAAACTGAAGCAACTCAGAGATGCTGCTAGAGAGTCAGAAAGGAGCAGGGACCGTGGCTTACAGTTAAGGCAGATGTGATTGCAACATCTGTGCCTAGGAAAGCTGCAGTCTGATCTGCCTTCTGTCTTCAGGATTTCTGGGATTCCAGAAGCAGAAGTGGTGCAGATAAGACATGTTCTTTGAGGTTTTAAAATGCTTCTGCTTAGATTGTAAAGCTCTTCCTTATTAGGCCCACGGGAAGCACATCTCCTACAGTGCAGCCAAATCAGTATTGTTATTAAATGCTTCTTCTCAGCCTCTCCAGTGGTAACTCTTCTCTGTGGTGGTGTTATTTGGGAAGAAGAGCCTCTATGGTTGCCTGTCTGTGTTGACTAGCTGAGTATGTGGCCTCAGCACGGAACTGTGCATGGTACTTTATGACTTGGAAGCTGTGACGGGATCCAAAGAACAGTTTATAGAGGGTTTCTCACCTTTTTCCTTAAATTGAACTCTCCAATGCTAAAACTTCGGACTTCTAACTTGGAATCTTCACTAGATTGCAATCTAAAATAATAGGAAGGAAAAACCCCAAAGACTTTCCATCAGGCAGGTTGAAATTAATTTTCTTTAATGATTCTCTCTTTTGTCAACTGTGTTCTTGCAAAATGGGTCTTTGCCAGTGGTTTATTCTCGGTGCAACAACCGCGTTGCTTTCTGGGTGGCATAAAATTCTGCATATTCCTGTCTGAGTTATTAAGAAAGCTCTGCCCTTTTCCATCACCTCTGAGCAGCAGTCATAGGTTTGCTTTCTGATCTCAGGACTCTCCTGCTCGTGCTGGGGCTCCCTGCTTGCTGTGCTTCGCCTCTGCTGTTGCGTCCTGCTCTCGAAGGCTGTGCCAGGTGAGACGTGCTTGCTTTTCTTTCCCCTTTCAGGAGAGCTCCTCTGGCCCGTTGTGCAGCCTGGGGGAAGAGGCAAGCCGGTGGCCTTCCTCTGCTTCAGCTGTAACCTTTTTGCAAGGACTTCGCTTAACACAGCGCACGGCTGGCAAACCAGGTATGCTCTGTGGGAGTTCAACAGAAGCGCATACTTTAGAAATGGAAAGATATACTGCTGTAAGTTCATGAATACGGTCTGCAGAAGAAACAGCCTGTAAGTAATAGATTAAAAGAGGAATTGGATGAAACGTGAAGACAACTTCCAAATGAGAAAAGCAAGTGGTTTGCATTATTTCCTCCACGCTTAGATTTTATGTTGGTGTCATCATAACAATACATGACAAGTGAATATGCTTTTCTCTCAGGGATGTTTAAAATTTGATTACCTGAATATTTATGTTGTTCAGTACTTAGAAATATTTGAAGTGTTTTATTCTTCACTGGATTGAGTGATTTTGGAAGTTGAACAGTATATTTCATTGCAGACTGTCCTAAAATAAGTTCTTAATCATTTGGATGTATTAATATTACATTTAAAAATGTAAACTTTGAAAATATATTTATTAAATTATGTTCAAAATGTGAACTCTATTCTGTTTTCTAGCATTAATTATGGAAGTTCAGAATTCTCAGTTTCATTTAAAAGTAGGGCTTTTTATTTGTATGTGGCTGTTGAAATAAATTACCAGTACAAGAAAACATTCTCCTAATAAACAAGGGATGCCTGGAGTTGGCTCTACTAACTGAGACAATTTAATTCATCCATCATCAGGGATGATGTTTCTTAGCAACACAAAGTATTTTCACCCGGGGCACTTTCACAAACTTTCACATTTTTCTTCAAATACAGCCTTGGTAGTATTTTATATGACCTGAAGTTCGTCCATCTGTCCTGAAGCTCCCAATACTTTTCCATTCCCTCCAATGATCAAATGATCTGATATAAGTTTTTTCAGCTTAATAATACACAAGTTGACTAGAGAATCATTTCGCATGTCAGATTTTCCAAAGGGTTCTGGGAAATTATTTGTTGCTCTGTATAGCAAAGCTAAAAGTTATTGAAAATGTGTTATAGTTTCATAATAAAACAGATATGAAAAATATTGGCTTGGGAACTAACTAAATGCTTTCTGATAGCCATAGCCTCAAGGGGGATGCTTGGATCATTTGTAATAAAGGGATATCTTTGATATCTTTTGGTGAATTGACTAGTATTCTGTTTAGATCATAATTTATGAAAAAATGGGCTTGATACACAATGTTACATTATCAAATTGTTTGGGTGTAAGAATTGCCTTAATGCACGGCCAGGATTTTCAATGTTTATTTTTTTAATGTGGTCTATGAAAAGAGAAGAAGCTGTTGATACATTAAGACTTTACCTTTATTTCTTGCTTTCCATTTTTTTTAACCACGTGTGAAGTAGTTACAGCCCAGAGTTGTGGGGGAGATTTCGCTTGCTTAAGAAACCCCTTCAGCTATATAACAAGTGTTACTCAGTACTGAGAGCAAACATCTTCCAAATGCAATGTATTATTTTGCTTTGAGAAATAATATACTTTTGAATTTTTGGTAAACCGCTCTGAAAACTTCTGTAATTCTGTTATGTGAATAGTGACTAAGCCTCTGCTTATAGCTTGCTTTGAGAAGAAAAGTTTTAGTGGGTATAGGATAAAAGCTTCTTTATCAGCAGTGCGCAGTGATAAGTGTTTGAAAAATGTTGTGATGAGTTAACCATTACTCAGCTTATTTCACAAAGAAGGTGTACAGAAACCATTTTAAATAGTGGGAAAACAAAGTACAGAGATACTGGTTTGATTCTTCCTCGAAGTTAAAAAAAATTCCTGTTTTGCAGCTCATGTCGTCTTAGCTTTATTTTACTGAGTTTTCATATACATATGTAAAGTCTTTGTAGGTATGGGTATATGCAAAAAATCAATTGGAAGAATTAGTGGGATGCTGTTATATAAAGGTTTTATGGATGTTGTTTTAGACTGTTGTTATGGTTTGAGAGACCCATAACAATTTATTGTCATTTAGACAATCATCCTATCACCCGATGGCCCGTCCCCACCTGGGAAAGGGAATCAGGAAAACCAAGGAAGCTTGGGAGTTGAGGTATAAACAGATTTAATAGAGTAAGATTAGATAATTAACATTAGTAGCACTAAAGAACCAATATTAATCCCGATATCAATACAGAATATGCAAAGCTTATACTCAGCCAATTGTATCAGTAGGAAGCTGTGCACTCCCGGCAGTGGACAGCAAATGTGGGACACTGCGAGCGCTACAGCTTCAGGAGGAAGGGAAGGGCTCAGGAGTCCAGCACCGGGGCACGAAGTTCTCAGGATGGCAGCCATCAAGGGAGAGAGAGAACTTTGCAGCAAACTTTCTAATTTATAGTGAATGTGACGTTGATGGTATGAAATAATCCTGTTGGCCAGCTTGGGTCAAGTGCCCTGGTCTCGCTCCTCCTCATCCCTGCACCTGGTGAGCTCGAAAACACTGAGACCTTGAAACCCACACACCGTAGCTGGCTAGAAAGTAAGTATTTTCACAAATTCAGACACTAGAGTCTTCTAGAAGTGCAATCTTCCTAAGTATTAGAAGAGAAATTAGTCCTGTGTCACTCAAACCAGGACAACTCTGTGTGGTGGTAATGTGTGAGAGAGGATTTAGGGAGTCCTGAGAGTTGCCAGCAAAGTCCGTGCTTGCTTTGCCATTTAACTGGATGCTTTTCTGTAAGGATGACATCTTGCAAGTGATTCTTGTGTGTTTTCAAGCTAAAGGGTCCTCGGTTTCTCGTTCTGGGAGACTTAATTGCATGTCCAAGCTTGGACATCGTGTTTAAGATCATCTTTGTTGCAGTGTAGGCGTTTCATACCCTGGTATTAGTGTCCGGCATCTTTAAAGATCTAAGGGTGTTTCCTAGAGTCCTCTGGAGAATCACCTAAGTTGGAAGCTTCTTTTATCCCACAGCAAACAGTACCTGAAAAAAAGGAGAGAAAGAAAATCTTAGGAAAGGGCTTTGCTAGCAACAGGGGCTTTAGCCTTTAAACTATCAAGTGTCAGGTCTTTGAAAACAGCAGCAGTCACATATGTCTGATGTTGCCTTACCTGTAAGTTTGAGCCACGGCAGCTTGCAGAAAGGTCAGGGCTCCATCTGCTCCCCCTCCTGCAGGACTTTGTTGCATGTGGTGACAGACTATCTATGTTTTCACCTCTGCCTTAGCATCCTGGGATCATCTGGGATGCTCCAGAACCAGTTGTAGGCTCTCTTTGCCCTTTCAGGTGCTGTGTAGAAAATTAATTGCTCGGAGAGGTAGGTAGGGTTTGCAGTCGTGATGGCTTCTCTAGGTAGCTGCACAGTCAGATGTCATGGACGTTTGCTGAAGGCTGGTGTTTCCACTGCAATAAATAATGTACCTATGGTCACGCTGTAGACCTGTGTTTGCCTCTCAGCATGCAGTATTTTGTTCTGTAGTGCTATGTGTGTAAAGACTGACTTTACAGCTGATAATATATTTTTCAGAAAGTCAAATTTAAAAGATTTTAAATACTGAAATCTCTTCATAATTGAGACTTTGTTTTTCCAGCTGTAAAGCCAGTGTCTAAATTTACAGAACTTACAAAGACTGTCACAGCAAGTATGCACAACCTGTTTAATAAGAAACCAAACCTGCCAGATATTCTTCAGAGATTAGTCTACAATTCCTGTTTTTAACATGTTCAAGGCACTGGATCTTAGAGCCATTTAGCACACATTGGCAATGTCCAGTCTCAGGTATAAGAACAGTTTAATTCTGGGGAAGGCTTCGTTTGGGGTTGAGGAATGAAGAATTCCGTAGGATTCATCGAGCCAAATACAGCTCTGCTGTGAAGTACTGGAAGCAGCGTGGGTGGAGATGCATCAGTCTAAGATGGAGAAGGGGAGGGAGGGCTTCTAATAATTTCTCTTTACTTGGGCACTTTTTTTATACAGCAGAATGGTTACTTTGGATAGGCATATAATAAGAAAACATCACCTGAGTGCTGTGCTAAAGAAAAAATTCATTACGAAATGTTACTTTTAAACCACAGCCTCTCCAGCCCGACTGAAGCAGTCGCTGCGCTCCTTCTCTTACCCCTGCTCCCTTTTTTTCAGCTGGGGCTTCTGCCCATATTCTATGCAATTTCCTGTGGTTAAGTATAAAGATACGAAGAATTGATGAAAATTATCTTTTTGAAAGTAGCAAAAGGTCTGGAGTAAGTCTAATAAATAGATGGGAATAACTTGTAATGAGGAACATGCAGTAGTGTCAGAACTGTTGTAAATTTTCAAAAACTACTTTTCATCTTCATCCATCCATGATTCAAATAAAGAACATTCCCTTTATGGCCTGCAGCACAATACAAGTTGTACTTTGCTAGCTTTTAGTTAAAGCGATGAACATATTATTTGAATTTTTGGAAAGAAAATTTGAAAATGTACTATATTTAGGATTTAGTCTTGAAGTTATAAGAATAACTAGTGTTTTTTGCTGTTGTTGCATCTTTTAATGTTCATGTGCAAAAAACGACGTGATCAGAGTTGTCACTGGGAACATTTAGTTTTTCATGGAAAGTATTTTTGGGCAGCTCTTATTTGGAAGAACATGGGATGGAATATAAAAGAACTAGTCTAAGAAATTATCATTTATGTTAAAAGGTCACAAATTATAATTGTTTGGATGCTATTTCTGCAGTTGGAAATGCAAAAGGTGAGTGGAAACTGGTAAGGCTGAAGGTGGTTGTTTGGCTTTGGGGTTCTCATCATGTAACATAGCTATGTCCTTTCAGAGACTTGGGATTTTATTCTAATTAGGACTTGGACATGTTTATGAATGAAAAGTCAAATGCCTTCCTGTGCACATAATCTTTCTGTGACATGTTGTGTTTGCACGTAACACGCTGTGTGAGAGTTTGCGTGAAAGCAAATGGATACGGTTCCATTCAGTCTGCCTCTAGCACACAAAGCTATTTTGTGTTGTCAGTAGAAATCATAAATTCTCTATGTTACTGAGCTTTATTTCCAGCCAAGGAGTAGTACATGGAAGTGTTATGGGATATCGGATATATAATTGCTGTATTGTTTTTTTTAAGTCTCCATTTTGAGCGTGTATATCTCTCTCTGGCCCTGACTTATGAGAAGATCCAGTGACACAGCAGGACATTCTGCTGTGCGGGTTACTGGGAGTGATGGATGTGAGAGAGGTTGAGTCTCAATGATGTTGTTTTGACATACAGTAGTGTACTGTGTTATCAAGGAGGAGAACGTTACTTCTGACGAGGTCCTTTCATTGTACCTTTGTCATATGGAATGGAAGACACAAACGTTCTATGATGTTTTGGGCCTTAGCTGGTAGTCCCTCAGATCAGAAGTGTAACTGGATCCTTAAAACCGAGTCAATCGAGAGA
Source organism: Ibidorhyncha struthersii (assembly GCA_013398815.1). NCBI lineage: Eukaryota > Metazoa > Chordata > Aves > Charadriiformes > Charadriidae > Ibidorhyncha > Ibidorhyncha struthersii. Next base: position 1,536,662 of record VZSZ01006778.1, on the reverse strand, counting down.
CGTGGATAAAAAACACCCTTTACAACCTGCTCTCACAACATTGTAAGATAAAATTCAGAGTAATAGTGGTCATCAACTGCAGCTGCCTACAGGTAATACGGTTTAGTTCTTGCCCTCCTGGCTGTAGCTGTGTCCTCCTTTTCCACACGTTGCAAGGCATATAAGGTCAGAGGGTCAAAATGTTTATAGTTTCAGCTTCCTAGTGTGAGCCTTCAGTCCCACCTTCCCTTCCTCAAGCTTTTAATACCCCGATAACCGCTTTTCCACATACGCTTTTATGGAACTTGATTCCAGTTTTTCATAATCTCTGCTTTCATCAGTTAACTGTCTTCAGCCAGGGAAGTCAAGCTTTCATTCAGTGATATCTTTGTCCTAACAAAATACAAGGACACTTATTTCCATGTTAATGTGCTTTCCGAAGTCTGGAAGTTTCCTGTATTTGCTTGGCAAAATTTTTTTGTCTGTATGGTGCTTGTGTCCCCTACCCCCTGAACCTCTTTGTCTAGAAACGCCTCATATGCTCCTTGATTTTGAGAGCTGGCAGGTATTATGTCCTATTCAAAGGAAGCAATTTTATTCTTAACACGAGTCTCAAAATTTAAAAACAAAACATTGATCTCTTTGCAACAAATTTTACTGAAATGGGTTTTCTTTGAGGGAAAAAATTTTTATTATCTTCAGATCATACAGGATTTTAAACAAAAATACTATGCTTTGGTAACTTTTGGAAGCTCTATGTAAATTTTAAAGCATGTTGGGGTTTTTTTTAGTCTTTTTAAATTTTATTTTATTTGCAGGGGCTTCTGTAGACTATGAGATTTGCAAGGCTGGGCCAGGCTTGCTTTTACAGCGCCTGGTGGTGTAGCATCAGGTAGCGTAATGTATCTTGACTGGTCTGATTCAACATGATTGCAACCCACACCTCTTCTCCTTCCTGCAAATAACCTATTTTTTCTACCTGTCAGTATTGCTATTTTGTGCTGGGGACTGGTACAACTAATCAGTCCTTTTCTGTATCTAGGGTATGTTTGAAGTAAGGGTGATGTACTAGACCGTTGCCTAGGTCGATGTGGACCGAACCCTGGAGTAAACACATTTTTAGAGCATTGCATGGAAACTGCATAGGCTTAGATGCTGAAATATGAGGTTTTGGGTTAGATTTTATATGCTAGAAGAGAATTAACAGTCTTGAGGAGAAGACTGTCTCTCTCCGTGGGACTGCTAGCATAACTGTGGCTTGTGGTAAAAATAAATAACACAAGTTAGGCAGCTGGCGCTCTGCACCTACATTTTCCCATCCATGCTGTGTGGTTTAGTGTTTTTTTGCATTCAGGGCAGGCTACAGTGAAGCTTGTTTGATGAATTGCAGTTTGTCTCATGAGCGTGATACTTTGAGAATAAGAGCAATGACTGAGCATTGGGTGGCTTCCTTCTGATTCAGTAAGCAAGCCCTCCATTATAAATTCGTTTCAAAAACAAGATATTGGTGTATATATTTATGAAAAACAAAGTATAGAGCATTCTGAAATAGGTACAATGGAATCCCAGTTACACAAACAAAAAGCGAGAACCTAAGTAGTTCTGTATTCAGTGTTAATGATCTGTATTTCATATGAAAGGTTGACCTTTGCAGGGCCTTTTCTTCTGAAGTAAAGAATAGGCTGATCTGTTTCTCCCACAGCTGGAAGGGCAGGGGGAGATTTCGGTTGATCTTATTTTTTCAGCAAGACTATCACAGGGAATGATAGGGCCAGTTGCAGAGATTGCAAAGGACTGTGCGGCCCCAGGCATCTTTAACTATGTGCGAAGACTGATTCTGTTGAATGCAAGAAAAATATGAAATGCCCAAGTTTAGACCAAACACTGATTCGGGTCAGGAAAAATGGGATCCTTCCTATTGACTTAAAATGATTTACATCAACCATCATATGAAACTCTCGCGTACCCAAAGTGAATGGGCATTAGATTACACATCCATCATTACGATCATCACTTGAACTGCTTTGCAGTTTACCACTGTAACCTGGGAAGCATTTGTCAGTATTGTATTTAACTATAAAGACAATATTAGAACATGATACTATGAATTTTATTTAATTGTAGTGGTCTAAAGCTCTACAACTTGCAGAGTTTAAGGCAGACGCATGGATGATCAAGAGCATATACATTCTGCATGGGGAATCTGGGTTTTTTTTGTACATCTAGGGATATAATTTTCGAGATACAAAACATGCTTTTTATGGCAATGAGAGTCTATTTAAAATTCTATTTTTAATCTAATATAAATCTATTCAAAACATGTTATGATAGATATTTAAATGCTTTCTTGTGGACAAAAGCATTCTGCCCACCCAGTTGTGCAACTTCAGCTTAAGCCCACCCAGTTGTGCAACTTCAGCTTTCTGTTTCCAGCCTCTTAATTGTTCTGTAATCTGTGGCGCACAAAGAATTAAATGTGTCCAGTCCTCGACATTTGGTTAATCTCATTATGCTCTGGGAGATGGTCTATAGTTCAGGTCTTTGGATGTGGTGCTGGGACTTTGGCCTGTTGACGGTTGTTTAAAGGTTGAATGCCGTTAGAGCCTCTTGTCTCCGCTAACAAGACTTTCCCAAAGAAAGCCTCAGCAGTGTTTTATGACATCCAAATAAGAGATTGAGGCATTATCTTTAAGCATTTAAAATAATTTTAAGATCCATTGGAGGAATATGTTTGGTCAGATGGGCAGGGGTCGCTCTTCGGAACTGAAAGCTCTAGAGAAACCTGACGATTTGAGGTATGGTCAAGGATTTAGTAGAGCTGCTGCAGAAGATGTGGAGCATTGGGAAGAGGTTGAAAACGCTGTGTATTTTTGTGGGCTCTCCTCCCTTTGCCTGTTGTAGCTCCTGAATGGGTGAAAAGATCTGAAAGTACGTGAATGTGAAGAGAACGTATGGGCTTAGGTTGGACTTGATGATCTTAAAGGTCTTTTCCAACCTAAATGATTCTATGATTCTATGACTGCGGTATGATACAAGCGTACATTGGTGTGTGAGGCTCATGTCCAGTGGGATGACATTATGACGTTGATGTTCCCTGTCCTTGTGCGAGGGGCTGCAGGTCTGTCAGGGTCGCAGGTGAAGTACCCCACCTGAAAGACTGGTGTTGGGATATGCAATCAAATATATCTCATTTCATTTTACCAGTCTTCTATGCATAAGTAGTCCTAGGAAGGTCTGGTAAGTGTGGAATTACTGTTTTTTCTTTCCATTTGTGTTTTAAATTAAAGAGCAGTCACTAGTTTTGTTACTGGATTCTCATGCATCTTATACAGCCGTTCCTGCTGCCTGTCGTACTCTGCTCTCCCTGCTTTTGCATTACTGCGGGCTCTGGATCTGCGCTTGATTTAAAGTCAATAAAAATATCTATCAGAGCTTCTGTTAGTGTTGAAAGTCTCTAATCACTAAGCGTGTTTTTTTGGCATGTGACCTTAGGAAAGCTGATCTGTGACTGTGAGTTTTTTGAGGGGAAAAAAATCCACGTATTTTCATTGTTTGAGGTTCTCATCTATGATTTCCACTAAGAGGAACACTGAGGGGCATCCTCCGTAGGTTGTCCACAGCGTATTTGGTCAAGAAAAGAAGCAGTTTAAGGAATGTGACGTGTGGTTCTTGATGCAGAAAAAAGCTCTGTATGCCTAATACATTGGAAAACATTTGTTCAAGAGCACGTCTTCCTTGTGCAAAATTTGCCCCTGTGGTATTATTAAGGTCAGTATCTGTGTAGGTTATCTCATACATACTGAATGTGATGCCCGAGGTCAGCTTTGAGTTGTAAATACCACTTTGAGGAATGTTTTGTCCTGTTTTGTGCTGTTAAAAAGGATCTATATAAGTTGTTTGTTTAGAAACTTATTTACTCCTCCTCTTCCTGGACTTGTCTTGGTTTCCTGATTAGAAAATAACAGTTGTAAATGAAACATCGTGTCCTGCTTAACAAGTAAAGTTTGTGGAAATTATCCTTATGTGTATACATACCCTCATTGACTGATTCTCTTTTAAGTGAATTGGTATTAATTTTAAGGTAAATGTTTACTGTTCTGGATGTTTAGGCAGACTTTTCTATTCTTTACTAAACCTTGGTGTGAAAAAAATGTGTTGTCAATTTTGTGAGAATAATGACTGTGTTGTACTGCTGACTGAGGAGTATTAGAGTGAGTCTGTGATTCAGGGAGGAATTACCAAAACGCTGTCTCATAAAAATCAAATAAACTCAGCTTCTGGCTCAAGTGGGCAAGTTCACGTGTCCCTGTAGTTCTTTGAACATCCTGGCTTGAATCTTTACTACTGAAAAGGTCTCTGCACTTCATCATGTGTTGGCACGTTCACTGAGAATCAGCATTCCTCTTCTGTATTATTTCTTGATAGCTTTTTCATTAATCCTTCAAAAGTACTGGACTGCTTAATGGAGTCGGAATAAAAATAATGTATTTCAGAAAGTCTTCTGGTGTGTCATGTTTGCTTTCTGCGTTTCGCTTAGGCATTAATCAATTAACTGATTTTGATTCTAGTCACTTCTCAGGTTAGAACTCGGCGATACGTGGATGGATAATGCACTCCGTAAATTAGGTGTGAAACGGTTGGAGAAACGCACAAGCTGGTGCTGTGCAGAGCCAAGTCAGGTTTGGCCTGCCTTTATTTCAGCTTGCGCACGCTGCCTTGTGAACGCGTGGCAGCCTGGCAAGGCTAACGCCGAGCTGGAGCTAAATCCGTCCTGTAGAAGACTGCTCAGATGTTCATTTTCTATCTGTACTTTTGTATCCGTTCTGTTGCTTGAGTTGTCTATCGTGGGGGCTCTCCTGTTCCTGCTGCTCTAGGTGGTGAAGACTCGGTCTCTGGTTGCTGCTCACCTTACAGCCCAGCTTTGCGATGCTGAGCCGCATTTGATGAAGCTCAGCTGTTGATGATGATGAACCTGATGAACCTCAGCAGATGAACCCCTTACAGGTTTTGCCAGTGGAAGAGTCTTTAGCTCAGTGCTATAGGTTGTGAGGAGGTGGTTGTTGGGCTGGTTGGAGGCTGGTGCTGAGGTGCCCACCCGAAGGAGCGTCGCGAGGAGGTGAACACCCCAGCCGGCACCTCCTGCCTGCCCCATCGCCCAGCAGCCAGATTCAGCGCGCAGCGCCGTGTCGCTCATCAGGGCGAAGGAGAAAGGAAGCAGATTATTTGGGACACCGCTTCTCATCTTTAGCTTTTCTTCAAACAGTTTAACTCTTAGTGGCTACTACTTCCAAATTTATACACTCGGCTCAGCTTTGCTATCAGCTGTAATTTTCTTGATGCCTTTAACAAAGGTGCGTGTGTGTGGATTAGTTTTTAAGTATTGCTTGACTGTCCTGGAATGAAGCGGTTTTTAATGCTTGAACTTCTAAAATTACCAGTTGGTAGTAGTGAGCCACAGGGCCATCAGGTGCCCTAATTTTGCTTATAAATAGGACCAGAGAGTATTTCAACAAAAATTTGTTACTGATTACCTTCAAGGATTTTGCCTAAAAATTAAACCTTAAGAGTTTGTGATATTACATAGATGGTGAGGAAAACTTAAACTAGTGTTTCTTGTGTGTCATATTCTTTTAAAATTAGATTAATTATAGGTATGTTATAGTAGGCAGCGTTGCAACTCAGAGTGACCGTTCCCTGGAAGTGAACGTCTGCTGAAGATGTTCAGTGTGATCTGTGATGGAACCGAGCTGGATGTAATTAATTGTTTATGGAAAGAAATCTGCTTATCTGTTACGTGAACAATGGAAAAAGAGCGCAAGTTACCAGAAGCAAAGGTGTAGCTGCCTCCACTCTTCTGGTAAAGAAGTCTCAGCTCCAGTAGATGCCAAGGGTGGAGAGCAGGGGGACATGGAGTCCCAACTTTGTTAAGATACTTCTCAAAGTTCTTTTGCCCACTCTGAAATCATTGTATGAACGCTAGGGCTAAGATACATTCAGTGAATTCGGCAACCTGTAAATTGTGCTCAAGCTGTGGGTTTTACAGGGTTTCTAATGCTCTCTTTGAGGGTGAGGTTGCTCTTATTTTTTTTCTTTAAATTTTACGAGCATTTTATATAATGATGTTCCTGTCATGCTTTTGGCTATGAATCAGCAAAGCATTTATGTGCGTGCTTTAATTGAAGCGTGGAGTTGTCTCGCTGTGCAAATGTTGAAGTCAGTGAGACTATTAATTAAAATTAAGTATCTGCATAAGTGCTTTTTCTAAAAATAAGTTGCTTCATAACAGCTTTGGGCCATATTTGGGGAGGAGGGGTTATTTCTTTCAAACTTCGAAAGTAGGTATATAGTTCTGTCTGAATTGTATGATGATAAAACATGGCAGCAATACCAGACGGCAGAATGTTCACGGGATGGAGTGTGAACTTTCTGCCCCGTAAGATGTTGCCTAAGCCGCTATTTATTTATATTTAAATAGAGAATAAAACTAGTCTGGTTTTCATATTGCACAGAGGGTAGCGTCAAGGAGAACTTAAAAGCTTAAGCTACCTCCGTAGTGGAAGCACACAAGTTGTACTCACAGGAAACAGACAATTCATCTTTCTTACCGGGTGCCTGGTTACAACTCCGTTTTCCTTCCATCGAGTAAAACCTTGCGTTGTTTAGTTAACGTCAGTGCTTCTCAGTGTGAGACTTCTTAGCTAGTTGTGGTCTGTGTCATTTATGTTTTCTGTCTGTTAGTCAAAGGTGTTATAAATGGGAATACTGAGCTGCAGTTTTTTTCCTTTACATATTTGAGAATTTACTATACAAATTTACTGTACAGTTTTACAAAATTATCTGGTTTATTAAGTCTCATGGCACTTTGGCGAAATAGTGTACTTTTATCTCCTAAGTCTGGCTCTTTGCTGTATTCGCTTTATCGTGCAAGCCTGTTACCTTTTTTTCAGATGTCTTTTAAAAATAGACTTCTTGTTACATGCCCTAGCAAACCAAGAAATTAGTAGCAGAGGGAAGAAATCACTGCAAACACAGAAGAATGTGTTTCAGGCTGCTTTTACTGTCATATTTCTGGTTGCACCGCTGCTGTCTCTTCTTGCGACTCTCTGAATTTTAAGATCTTTCTAACCTGTCTTTTTACAGGTGCGTATATAAAGCACCGACCACATTCTTACGCAGGAAATGATAAGAGACGTTACCGCACGTGATGCGGGCTGGGAAGAAGCGTTGTTTGCCTGAGGTCATACAGATATTTGAAGTCAGATGCAGAATTAGAGCGCAGGTGTTTTCTGACCAGAAGATGATACTTCTGAGGTGCTTCAGCGCAACGTGTGTGTTGATATCCCCAAGCTGTTGGTTTTTTACTGCTGCAGTTCTTAGTCTTTATCATTTATTCTTTTATTAGTAGTAGAAACTGAGAGTCACGCTTGCATGTGAATACAGTTCAGTTTCTTGCTGAAAATCACATGTTTTTTTCTAAAAATGAGGCTCGGAAGGTTCCTATTTTAAGTCATTAATTGATGTTGTGGGGGGAGGGAGTTGCGTTTGTTTAGTGTTGGTGCTAAAAGTTTCTGTAAAGCATTGTCAAGTGAACACAAAGCAAAATTTACATTGTTTGGGGAAAAATACCAATGTTGCCGTCTTTACTACAGCACGTCAGTCGCTCTTTATTGCTTTTTAAATTTGATTTCATTGTAGTGTGGCGAGCTTTTCAATAAACATAGTGGTTTCATTTATATAACACTAGAATTATTGTTAATGCACAGTTTCATGCTGCGAATTACGTATGTAATATTGTGTCCAGTGGGATCCTGTATCACAAAATTTGCATAGTTATAGTGCTAGTGACATCGTATCTCATACAAAGAACCTAGGGACCTGATACAATATCAGTAAAACTGTCTCATAGGTATGATTCAAACAGTTTTATTAGCAACATATGGGGTATGAAGGAGCCGCAGAGGGTAGTTTCGAGTGTAAGGGTGCTGGCCTATCTTTTTCAGCCTGTAATTATATCAGTCCTCTTCTATGGCATTATTTGTTGCTGCTCTGGGATTGCTGAAAAATAACTACTAATATGGTGACACAAAGGATCAGAATAAATTATAATTGTTGACTTTACAAGAAATTCATTGGCAAAAAGGCTTACTATCCTAAGCTCGGATGTCATTTCTGGTTCAGCCGGAGCTAAGCCACATACACGAAATAATATCTTTTTGAAAGTCTTAGGGTTTTCTGGCAACCTTATCCTGTTGGGTTGGATGCTTTTTGTGATCTGACAGATACGAGGAAGAAACTTCTCTTGGCTGCATTTTAGTTTTTAATCTTAAGCTAGGCGCCTGCATTTTGTTTAATTGATACTAGGATATTGAACTCTTATTCCCCAAATGGAATACATTGTAATTAGTAATCTTCAAATAAAGAGTTCGTCATTTAAACGTTTTGGCATTAAAGCCTAGCAAGCATCTAATTCGAAGATTGTAGTAGCGCTCTGTTTAGTTGTACTGTTTAAAATTATAGTAAGTTAAAAAAATAAATTCTACATGTTGTAAAAAATAAAAAGTTTGGAGGTTTAACGTTTCTGCATTGTACTAATTGGCTACTGAAGAGCCATAGTGTCTACATAGCTGTTAGAGAAAAGTACTAAGTGACTACTTTCCTGATAACATTTTAAAATGTTCGTGTTTTTAAGAACACTGGGTTGAGCAATGTCTCTTTGCCGAAATTAGGACAGTTACTTAGACTTTACTCACAATTACTTCTGAATTCTTTTGTTCTGGATTGAGGTTCAGCACAGGAAAAACCACGAGTCTGGGGGACAGAGCTGGTGAAGATTAGCAGGAGGTCTGCCAGGATGGGTCGTCTGGGCAGGTGTGCCTCTGCAGTGCTGGGACCAGTGTGCTGCTTCACAGATGGGGAAGCATCTTTTCATCCTTTTCTTTTTTTGACATTTCATTTCCATTGTTTCAGTGTAGATCCACACTACACTTGTAGAAACTTGATCTGGAGGGGATCCTGGGAATTGTTCATCACTTGTATTGAGGTAGGATGAAACTTGTCTGAACCATTTCTGACTTAAATATACATAAAAAATAATTAGTAAGATTCTGTGAACCTTGTAGGGAATGTAATTTGGGATTTAATTGCTAAACATCTTTGCTAGGGTTCAAGCTCTCAATCAAAGGGGCCACTTCAGTTGAAGATACATTAAAATTCTAGTATTTGCTTGTAACGCCTCCCAGAGCTTAGTGTTACCGGCTAAGATTTTTAAGTGTGTACTCCGCAAGCCATCAGTGAGCATACTGAAGCATACTGGCCTGAGGACGGTTTCCTGCCTGTTTCCAGTGTTCTGCCATTCTCATAGCAAACTACTGGTCTTTAGGCTCACAGTGCAGTTTTGTATCCTGTGGTATTCCTGTATTTTAGTGGCGTAACCTAGATCGTATTTCCTCGTCTTTATTTTCTAAAATCTTGTGTGGAAAAGCCTCACTGAAGTCCAGATGCATTTCTTGTCAAAGGGGGAAATTAGGATTAGTTTCATGTAACCTTTTTTTTTTTTTTTTCCCCTGACAAATCTTGAGTGGCCAGTCTTCTAGGTGTGTACAAATAGATCGTTTAATGACTTGTTTTGGTAACCTGGTGATATGGAAGTAAGGATCACATGTGTATAATTGTTATTTCTCCTTTTTCTTCTCTTGGGGTGTTTTATTTGTGCTAGCACTTCATGTCTTTGGGAGCTTTTCTGACTTCTGTGAGCTTTTGAAGATAATAGCAGGTCATTCAGGAGCTATTTCAGCTAGTTCCCTTAGTATTCAATATTAAAAACCCTCAGATTTTGCCAATTTGAATTCATGTTTTGAAAAATATCCTCTCATCCTATTTCTGCCTTATCTCTCCAAAAGCTTGGACTGGAAGCTCTCTGACAAAATAGTCGCTGTTGAGAATCCTAAGTCCTTTGGTGAAGACTCAAGTGAAAAAGCATTAAACCTTCCATTTTGACAAATAACTAGAAACGTGTCATCTAACTTGCAACTGAGAAGTGGACAGATACCAACTTCTAGGTGCATAAACATGACAATCCTCTGGCCTTTGTATCTAATGCAGCTCGTCCTCTGACTCCAAGGCAACCATCTACAGGGTGAAATGGTCATTTTCAGTGTGTCCCCTAAAACAGTCAGCTCGCTCTTTTAGACATCATAAAGCATAAACTTGTACTGTTTTAATGTATTTTTTTGCCTTTTTAATGCAATTTTGCTTTTTGGACACTTTATATTATGGTGTTTTCTCCTTTCTCATATCATTTTTTGTTTGGAGTAGAAAGCTCACACCGACTTTGCTAAGGGTGGTAAATGAATGATTTCTGAAATTAACTATTAAATAAAAAAACCTATATAAACAGATCTGGACATCACATCATAGGGACTTCAGAAAACTATCTTATGAGCCTCTAGAGCCACTCGTGTTAACTGTTGCATATCTTGTAAATGTGTTTGTTTCAAAGTACTGGAAGGCTTCCAGAAAGTTTCTATATTTAAAAGGGCAAAAAGGATGTTGTGGTGGATTTAGCCCAGGACAGAATAAAGTAAAGGTTAACTTGGACTTCCGTCAGTGAAGGCTTAAAAGCTAAAAAACCCCAATATAATTAATGCTGGTCACTATGGTTTCGTGGTAGAAGGCTTTGTGAGACAAAGCTGATGTATTTTTTTTTAATAGGATTGTGTGTCTGGCCTATATTGCTATATAAAACTAATTTCTTTTAAGGCATTAAATCATTGCAACACAATATTTTGATATAAAAGCTTGGATTATATGTAGCTGAGACATGGAAAAAACTAAAAATGTCCTGTTGCTTAAAGTGTAACTTTTAATGGGATGAGAAAGACCTGCATCTAGTGGGTGTCCCCTGTGCTCGTGGCCCAGTTACACTTAGTCACCAGTTTTGTTGGTGATTTAAATTTGCTGCTGTGTTTTCTCAGGTGATGCAAAGAATAGTGGAGAAATATATCCACAGTTAGTCATGTAGTTCAGTCATCAAAATAGAGTAAAACTGTAGCTGGTACAGAAAACTTAGGTTGGGAAACCCCGTTTTGAGCATACGGGCACGATGCAAGGAGAGGCGGCTGGGACGGTTTAGCCTCGGGCTGAGAAGGCTCAGGGGCACAAACTGAACTACAGGGAATTCCGTTTAAACACAGGAAGAAGTTTTTCATTGTGAGTGGTCAAACAGTGGAACAAGTTGCCCAAAGAGGCTGTGGAGTCTTCATCTATGGAGATACTCAGAACTCTACATGGTCCTGGGGAACCTGGTGTGGGTGACCCTGATTTGAGCAGAGGGTTTGGACTAGTTAATGTCTGGAGGTCCCCTCCAACCTCATCCATCCCCGAATTCTGTGACGTGGGGGAGGGCTTAGAGCTGTGGTTATCTGTGGTCATTATAATGCCGTGGCAAAAGGACTAGTGCGGTTTGTGCTTGTACAAAAAAGACCATGAAGTAGACAAACACGTACAATCTTGACATTAACTTACGCAGCACTGCAAGACCGCCATTAGTATATTATCTTGAATTCTGGTGGGGTGTTTTCCTGACATGCTGAGAATGATAATGGTGGCCATCTACTGTGGAGAGGACCTTTAATGGCAGGTCAGGTTGATAGGGTCTTGGGGGAGAGGAGGCTCCTCCACTACAGGATTTGATCATGTGTGAAGTAAACGAATCTACCCACCCTTGGTCACTGGGCATAGGTGATTGTGGACTCCCCTGCGTTTTGCCTTTAGCTCAAGTGTAGTCTTTTATTGCAGGTATTACTAGACTAAGGAAAGTATTTGAGATAAATACTTGGGTGATAGTATTTTGATGAAACTTCTTAGCCTAAAAAGGTTGGGAAGTTCGACCAGATGAGGTCATNACAATTGGCAAAATTGCACTTTATCATCTGCCCATTGGACTGAAGCAGATGGAACGGATGGGAAAAAGTACTGCTCACCACTGAGATCCACAGACAAGGTTTCCAGGCTGCTTTGTTGAAGACATCTAAAGCAGCACAGCCTGGTATTTTACTGCTCCCAGTTTTGGATGCAGGTAGTAATACTTCTGATAAAAACGATGTGTTTCTTAGGTGAAAAGGGGAAGTGTGTAGTTCCCTATTTGTCAGGCAGAAAACACAAGACACAGGAGTTAAGTGGCTCATGGCCAGTAATTCAATGTAGAGTCAGGGTCCCGGGCTCTCTGCTCTCGCAGTACGTTGTCTCTCCGTGTGCGTCACTGGGTCCATTCAGGTTATCATCCATTCCGGAGCAAGTTCATTAGTTCATCTTCACCCTTTGCTTTGTGGGATGTTACTCTTAATTGTTTGTGAAGGTGCTGCCTTTCAGAAGATCATGAATGGATCAAGTTAAAGAACTTTTCTTCTCTCTGTGTGATGCATGTTTGGGCAGATAGCAGGGATGACAAAAAGGACTTCAGCATGTGCAACCTGGGGACTACCTTTCTTCATCTGTCTTTGTTGTGTGGTGGCACTAACTGGCCCCGTAAAGAAAAAGGAGACTTGCCTTTTGTGCCCAGCTTGATGGGTACAAGAGTTCTTGGTATTTAGTAGACGCCTACTAACGATTCCTACTGTGCTTGCCCCTAAAATGATGATAGAGCTCACACCATGCTTCCAGCGTATGGTAAATCTGACAAGGTTACAGGTTTTGGGAAGCAAAGGAATTTTTCCTTCAAGGCAAGATTAGCAACATGCTTGCTGACTCCTCTTTTTCTCCTTTTTGATCAAAACCTGGATTCACATGGTTGCAACAGAGGTGGGAAATGTTAAGATCATGAATGAGGCATGTCTGTTAACAATTGTGCTCTACTTGTAATTCAAGTAGACTGGCTTCATGTGGCTGTACACGAGCGACAGACCTGCGAGACGGGTGGGCCCTACAGCGAAACAGTAAGAGACAACCAAAACTGTTTGGCCGTTCAGATATGTATTCCCCATTTACCCTCCCAACCTCTTCCCCCAAACAAAATATGTGGAATTCCACTGTTCAAACTAATGGTAGTCAACAGTGAACTGAGACTGTATGTTATGCTTTTGGTGGGTAAAATTAGTTTTCCTCACACTGAGAATTAGTAAATTTGGTTGTATCTTCAAGTGTAAAAGATGCTTACTTGTGCATTATAAACAAAATGAAAATCTGATTGCTTTTTTTTGTGAATTTTGCATGTAGTGGACATATTGCTCAGTATTTTAAAGGTGGGCCCCCCAGTCACCAGTGTCTCTAATGCGTGTCAACCAGCTGGGATTGCCTCTCGTTAGAGAAGGCTTCGTGCTTCTCAGCACTAGAACTGCCCCGAGCCTGGACCGCTTAAGGAAACGAGCTGGATTGACACAGTATATGTCAGTGCCATTCCTTCTTTCCCCTTTCTTTTCCAGTAACTTGGGAACTCATCAGGCAACTTGTACTAAATTGGACAGAAGAGTGACAAGCTTAGATGTTTTTAGGCTTCTATGTGTTAAATTAAAATATGCGGTCAAGTAATGAAAAGACAGTGTGAGGGGCTGCAGTGTAAGCTCTTGGGAGACAGCAGAGAATTCAAGTGTTTGTTAGATTGTCTTGCTTATATTGACACATATTTCTTCTGGTGTCCTAACTGATTCGTTGATTTGACTCTCTGAGGCATCAGAACTGTGCTGGCACTGCAACTGTACATTGTAACAGCGTTATCTGGAGGTCTCCACAGCACGGAGATCATTAGAACTTTTACAGTCCGTTTATTCTAATGAAGTTTTTATTGGCTTGTTGGATGCTTGTGATACTCTTTTCCTCCCTCATCTTGCCATTTCCTTAGAGTAGTTATTTTTGTTCTTAGCACTTAGGTTTTTGAGGGAGTTTTTATTTTTAAATTCTAGATAGTGTCTTGTTAAGAAGCTGTTTTTCAGCTGCTTTTTTAGTGTAAAGATGTGGGCTTTTCCCTATCATTCTTCCCTTAATCCCTTTAATAATAATAATAAAAATGGAATATTATAAAGGAGTCTTTAGGGAGTAAGTAAATTGCGTAAGAACAACATTTTTTTTTTGTATTTTAAAATTTTGTGGGATGCAATCAATTAATAGTATACCATTCTCCATGTAAGGTGGGAAAGACTTGCCTAATTAGGTTGTTTTCAGTGGCAGCTAGTGAGATAGCAAAGGCGAATAAGGAAAAGTTTTTTGACAAAGTAGAGTTTTGGAAAGCCTAGATCTTGAGGTCTTTCACATGCTGTGGGGGTCTGTAATTTGTAGGTGGACTGCTGTCCATGATGGTTGGAGAAGGTATCATGCCCTTTGCTTGGGCACGGAGGCGCATCTCTTCCAGGCGGACGAGATATGTGAGATTGAGGAAAGGGGTCGAAGACATAAATCATAACTTACTACAGGAAATAACAGACTTTGGGTTATTCACACGAAATCAAATGCCAAGGACTATATCTGTTTAAGTTATGACTCAATTTATGATTAATGTTTTAATTATTTGTGCTCTAAATTCTGCCATGTTGCAAATTTAATTAAATTTGAGATATTGAAGTAAACAACAAACTCCAGACCGTTCCTTCCTTCCACAGATCGCTTACAGCCACCAAGATGCTCTCTCAGTAGTTTTTTTTTTTCCAGACTCTCAAAACCTGTAATGCCTCTGAGGCAGCTTCTTGCACAGCCGAGCAGGACCCACAGTAGCCTTGTGAGCCGGACAGAGATGAAAGTCACGTAAACTTTATTAAAATAGCGTCTTTTTTGGGCATGTATCAGTGGGTGGGAGAGGACAGGTAGCACAGCCCCTGTTCAGAGCTAGGGAGAAACGGCCTCTTGTGGGAAGAGCAGCATCTCTCTAACCTCTGATAGAACCCCCTAGTGAGGGAGCTTGATGTTATGGGGGGTGAGAAATGCTGCTTCACACAAGTATTGTACATCGCGTATCTTTTACTGTAAAAATTGTGTATCTTATGAAGCCAGTACTGTGATTAATATGATATAAAATACAGGGTGAGATTTCTCAAAAGCTTTTAAGAGTCTTGTGTTCAACTCCCGTTTTCAGAAATGATTTAAACATTTAGGTACTCAGATCTCATTGTAACTCTGTGAGACTTTCGGCTTCTTTTGAAAATGCGACTCCAGCTTACTTAGGTATTTTTTCTAACATACTTTCATCACACTCAATTTCATATGGTGTAGGGGAGGCACATGCACTGAGATACTCCTAGCACACGCAAAGCAATAGCAAGTCCAAGGGTAGAGGGGTGTTCGTTGGGGTGACTGGAGATTAGATGGAGACCACCAGTGCCACTCTGCCAGGTGATGACCGGCTTCCAGTTTCTCATGTATTTGCATCAGATGTGTAGTGTGTAGGTAAGCACAACCTGTCCATCTGTAACTCATTTCAAGCTTCAGTGTGCAGTTAAGTGGCTCCATAAACGTTAGTTATTTCCACATGTAGCCTTTGATACGCAAGTGTCGTCGCTAACTGTAAAAGAAAATGGAGGGTGCGTCTCAGCTGTTGGCTCCGTTGCTGCAGTGTGGTGCTAGTAAAAATGCAAGACAGCGTGCAGGTTGCAGAATTATCAAGGTGACAATTGTGTTCTTGGCTCTGCAGGTCTGGAAGGATGAGTGCCTCCAAGGACTGTCCTCTCCTGTGGACTTCCCCCATCTACCTCTTCCCCTTTGTGGAAAGGAAAGCCCTTCCCACTGCACCTTCTGAGGGTTCAGCTTGCCCCCTTCCCCTCTGGAAAGGCAGTGGGATGAAGCTGGAGTGCTGATGAAGGGTTGTGGGGATGCATCTGTGCGCTCTATCTGATGCATTTTTATTATTTGAAGGCGATCCCTTCTGACTTCCTGCCTTTTTCTTCTGTGGTCATTTGTCTTTTTCACAAAGGACACGCGCAACTGTGTTTTCAATTGAATGCACTTCATTTTTAACACGGCCACATCTCAAAAATAAAAGCCTAATGGAAGTCTGGCTGATGAAGGAAGAATTTTTTGAAATTATTGGAGGCTTACAAATGACAAAGCCTAATTTAAAACCAGGAAAAATTCCAAAGTCTTCAGTTGTTCTTTTAGAGCGTTATTGCTAGAAGCTTATTTTTTTTTTTTCTGAATTATGAAAATGGAGCACTTTAAAATCTGAGGAATAGGTCTCAGTGCAAAGCAAAATGATATCCTGTGTTGAAATGGTAGCAGCAACGAGTACAGGCAGTTTTGAATCATGTGGTTACTGCCATGAAGGTACTTCAGAGACTGAAACTAGAACCCCTTCGAGCACTTCCATCTGCATACCTGTAATTCACATCATCTTTAAAAAGGACTTTACCGCACGCTTGCAAAGCGGGGATCGAAAGCGCGTGTATCAAATGTCATGCTGCAGTTTGGTCTGGAAGTGGCTGAGGTGTGGGGGAAGTTTGCTGTATTTTTTTGAGAGGTGTAGCATGGGCTTTTCCCATGCAGAAGAAAAGGCAAGTGTAGAACGTGAATCGGTACTTTGTATGTACTCATGTATGTTTATACATAGGCTGGGATGTTCTTTTTCTGTGTTGTTTTGTTTTTCTTTTCCTGACAACTTGAATTTGAATATTATCTACTGGAAATTTCACAGGATTCTGGTAAACAGTTAATAATTATTTTTAGGTGATTTCCAGTATGTAATCTCATTAACTCACTGTTTCAGCATCCTTTGTAACAGTATCTTCTTTTTTTTTTTTTT